>JH720148.1:76461-120200 GCA_000231845.2 Tetrahymena malaccensis 436 | reverse complement strand
ACCCCAACCCCAACCCCAACCCCAACCCCAATTTAAATATTAAATTAATAGATGCGCTTTTTAAAGTATGTATTTATTTTAAATATTTTAAAAATATGTAAAAAATTATATTTTAATTGAATTTTATTCTTAAATAAATAAAATTTAAAAATACTCTAATTTTATTATAAAAACAAGTATTTTGATTTAATAATTATTATATTATTTTGCAAAAGATAACTATAAAATTAAATTAAAAGTATTCTTATTTTTAAAAATACTTAACACATAAAGATATATAAATACCATAAATATAATTATTTCTATAAAAAAACTAAAATTAAAAAAATATGATTTAAGTAAGAATTTCATTTTGATTTAAATTGAACATTTATTTTAATTAGGTATTTCATATTTTTTAATTATTGCCAAGATAAAAAAATTCAATAAATATTAAGTATACTACTAGAAAGAAGCTTCTTCTTAAATTGCACTGTATTAAGTAGACTAAAATGGAGGGAGAAGTATATTTTACCTTAGATTAAATGATGGTTAGTAGTCTTCCTTGCAATTAAAATTTTACAAATTAAATTATATATTTTACACTTTCAATATTTAATAAAAAAAATTATATTCAATCTTAAATTATTAATAGATATTTTCATCACTTTTATGTAAATTCAAAAATAATTTTTTATACCTGTTAAACAATTAAGTTTTTAACTTTTAAACCCGAATGAAGGCCTCCTCCTTTTATTTTGCTAAATTTTAAAACATAATTTTTTTTTATTAATTTGTATTTGTATTTTTGAAATTTTAACTAAAGAAATTTATTTTTTCATTTAGGTAACTTCATAAAATTGATGGAAAAAAGGAAATTGTATTTAAGATTTCACAGCAGTAATAATAGATTGTTACAAAAACATTACATCGATTTTTTTAATTATAATAAATATATTTCAAAGTTAATATTCCTAAATTATAAATGATATTTTGATAGAAAAATTAATTAAAGAATCAATTTAATAAAATTGTTTTATTGATGTAAACAATCTATTTATCAATATATTAATTAGTCAATCTATATTAAATAATTACAAATAGAAAGATATAAATAAGTAAATATAATTTTTCTTTTATAATCAAATTTTATAAATATACTGATTATGAAAGAAGCATTTATTTCTTATCAGGTTTAATTAATACCTTTACTACATTACATTAAAATGAGTTAAAAGTAGTAATCTCAAAGAAGATCAAGCAATAAAAATTATTATTGCTGGAGTTTATTGAGTTTATGGATTTTTTTATTATTATATTTTTTATCCTATTATCTTCCTGCTTGGGTTAATATAATGAATGGCTTTTTAGATAATAAGTAAAAGAGACGAATGGATGTGGTTGGATTTGAGATAGATAGATTGATAAATAGAAATTTAAACTGTGAAGATATCAAAAATATCTATTGTCTGGTGGGATTAGATACCCTGACAAAGTAAAGAAACAAATAAATAAATAGAAATACAGTCTACATTTACTAATTAGAAAAAAATAAAATTGTGTTTAATAATTTATTTAATTATGATTGAATGAATGAAAGAATAAGTGGGTAACTTATGACAATTAATTAGATTTAGAAAAATAGCTTGAAACTTTAATTTAATGTTTACTAGAAATTTTAAAACAAAATTGTTGCTAATGTTATAATTTGGTAAATATCAATTTTCTGCATAAAAAAATAATTGAAAAAAATAAATAATATTCTCAAATAACAAAATTTTACAATTATTAATCTAATTTAGAATAAATCATAGTTTTTTCAATACAAATGGATAAAAATCCTTTAGATAGAGAAAATATAGGAGCTGATAAATCAATATGCGATAAGTTTGAAAAAGGAGGTATGTATTTATTTATCCTTAACCAAATTAAAATATTTTCTATACATTTATTGTTTTTTAGTGCTTCTGCAATATTTTTAGATTTATTTATTTGTTAGTTTATTTTCTGATCAATCAATCAATCAATCAATCAATCAATCAATCAATAAATGAATTATCTTTAATTTTAAAAACAGAGAAAGTTTTACTGAGCTCTCTTGTATAGAAATATAACCATGTCAATAAAAAGTAGGAAAGAATATTATGCATAACTGATAAGGCTGTGTATAATATATCACCATCTAAGTTTTTATCTAAGTTAATCTCCAAGGTAGTTTAAGTTAGGATTAAGCGTAGAATTCCTTTCAATAAAATACATGCTGTGACTATTTCTCGTTTCGGATCATAATTTATCATTCACGTGCCCGATGAGCATGATTATTTACTTTAAAGCGATGATTTTAGATAAAAAATTATTGAAGTACTTTGTTATTCATACTGCACATTACTCTAAAGGAAAATGGCCTTCTTTTACAAAGTATTTTAACTTAACTCCCTTTTATGCAATTAGCAATTAATGATTCTCAAACAATTAATTTTTTAATATCTAAGTTGATTAATTTATTTTAACTAATTAGGACGATATAGTGTTGATGCCTTTCTGTACTACAAAAATAGATGCTAAAAAGAAAAGAAGCAATCTGCCTACATGTTAACCTGATGTAATTAAGCTTATCATTTGCTTCTAAAATTGAGATGTTGTTTTTAATAAATTTAATTAATGTTTTTATAAAAAAGATGGTCGATCCAGAAACTATGAATGACAATGAAAATGCTAAGGGTAAATCAGATTTGGTTTTCAATAGAAGCGATTAAAGTAATTAAATAAATCACAATTTATCAATAAACAATTTCGAAAATTTAAAATATTATATAAAATAGATACAAAATTATCAATCAACGATTTCCACTTAATCAAGGTTTTAGGTCGTGGTGCATTTGGTAAGGTAATATTTGCATGGAGTTTATTTTTTTCAAATTAGAAACTATGTAATATTCAGATTTCAAGCAAAGTTTATTTATAAATCAATAGGTCATGCTCTGTTAAAAAAAAGACACATAAGAGCTCTTTGCAATTAAATCTATTCGTAAAGAAGATATCATCGAAAGAGAACAAATAGAGCATACAAAAACTGAGAGAAAAATATTAGAATAAGTATGTAGTTTGTTTAATAATATCTTTACTTGTCTTATATAAGCATAATTATTTATTAAAAGGTGAATTTTCCATTTTTAGTTAACTTGGAATATGCATTCTAAACAAAAGAAAAGTTATTTTTTGCCATGAAGTTCGTTAGGGGAGGAGAGTTGTTCTTCCATTTAAAAAATGATAAAAAGTTTAAGGAATAGCGTGCTTTGTTCTATGCATCTTAAATTTTACTTGCTTTAGAATATCTTCACAATTAAGACATCATATATAGAGATTTAAAGCCTGAAAATATTTTGCTTGATTAAGACGGTTATGTTAAAATTACAGATTTTGGTTTGGCTAAAGTACTTGAAAAAGGAAAACTTACTTATTCCTTAGTAGGAACTCCAGATTATTTATGTAAAATACTTATTTGCTTTCATTTATATAACATTTTTTAATGCTGAAATGGTTTTATTTTAAAAATAAATAAATAGCTCCTGAAATTATTAATTAAAAAGGACACAGCAGAACAGCCGATTACTGGGCATTTGGCATATTAATGTAATAAATATAATATAAATAAATGTTGAATTATAAAAATAATATGAGATTCTTAAATGAAAACTTTGATTTAGTTTTAATTAAAATTAAAATTTTTAAATAAAAGCTATGAAATGGTTATTGGTATTCCTCCTTTCTTTAATAATAACTAAAATGTTATGTTTTAGCAGATATCTGAGAAAGATGTGAAATTCCCAACATCAACTCCTCTTTCTAAAGAATGCATGGATATTATTTTAAGATTGCTCAAAAAGGATCCAAACGAGAGACTTGGTAGCGTAAATGGGACAAAGGATATAAAAGAACATCCTTGGTTTGCTAAAATTAACTTTGATGACATCTTAAATAAAAAAGTACCATAAGATTTTATAATTATTTTTTTTAAATAACATTTTTTTGAATATATAAAGGTTCCCGCTCCATTTGTGCCTTAGTTAAAGAATGATACAGATGTCAGCTACTTTGATGAAGAATTCATTTCTGAAAGTACATTTTTATTTTTAATATTAAATTCTAGCTAGAAGTAATAACTAACTAACTAACTTTACAATATAAAAAAGATCCTATAGACTCATTTGTATAACCTAGCAATTTAAAAAATTATAACGATTAATTTAATGGTATGAGTTTTGTTCCTGGAATGTAAGAAGTTGGTAATAATTGAATGACAGAAAAAAATTGAAATAAATCCTTGTTTTAAAATAAGCTATTAAAAGTTTTAAAAATTTTAAATAAATTTAAATTGATCATCTTCCCTTCCTTCGAATCATACATACATATATATTCAACAAAAAAATCAGTCAAATTAATAAATAAAACATAAATAAATTTAATAAGTAATCAATCTATATAGTTAATAATAAACATTAAGTATTTCTATTAAAACTTGTTTGTTTATAAATAAATATTCCATACTTTACTTATAATATATAAAATATAAAATAAAATAATATACGATAGATGATCCAAATAATTTTCAATCAAACAAAAAATAATTTTAAAATAAATTAAAAATAATTAAATATTTGATTTACTTATTTCTCAAAGAAGTTATCAAGATACATCTTTAATCAATGAAATCTGGAATAAATATAAGCGAAACAATTAAAGAAAATTTAAATAAATACTCCAGTTTATATTTATTATTTAATATTTATCAATAATAAATGAAATAATATTTTTAATTTCTTTTCCTAAATTATAATTAATTCTTGATTATAACAGAAGCAAGGATACATGCAGTAAAGATATTCGAAAAATAATTCTTATTTGAAAATTTAGAGTAATAAAAAATATTGTTAAATTTAAGGAGGTACTTTTTAAAAAAATTAAAAAAGGAAACAAATAATTGGAATGATTCAAAAAATTTAAACTACAGTACAGTTTTGAAATATGATATTAATATAATAGATTAAAATTATTAATTACTAAAAATAATAAAAATCTATTTATACATTAATAACTAAGCTTAATATTACTAATTTACATTTTTATTTTTTATTAAAAATTATTTTTAAACATTTATAAGTTACAGTATTTTTTAGAAAATCAAATCTTAGGAAACTATTAAACTATTTAACTTGAAATTGTTTAATATTAAAAAGGAAAAAAATTAAATAAAAAATGCATTTAAATTGAAATTATTTTAAAATTTGTAATTTAACTTCTTTTTAATAATTTTGATTAAAAGTATTAATAAATATCTAAAAAGCCTTTCTACTAAAACATAAATCTTTTTCTAATCTAAAATATCTTAGATAAAATACTTATTTTATATTTTCATTTAGTATATTTAAATTACTAGAAAGATAATTTTAATTATTTTATTATTTTATATTTAATAACAAATATTTTTTAAGTTAAATTAAAAACAATTAAAATTTTATTAGTTAATAATTTTATTAAATAATTTGAAAATACTTAAGTTTATTTTCTTAAACAAAAAATAAATTTCTCAAATAAAAAAATATTTTAGTTTAAAAAAATAAAATATTTACTATTTAGAAAAGTTATTGAATATTGAGGAATTAAAAAATAATAATAATGTTTTAAACTAACAAAAGAAAAATATTTATATTTTAACTAATTTATTTTTGTAAAATAAAATCTTAGTATTATATTTGAAAATCATTAATGAAAAAATTAAGATACAATTACAGGTTTTTGATTCACTTATTTATTTTGAATTATGAGCTAACTATATAAAAATCTTAATAGAAATTAGCTTTAATCAAGCTAAGATCGGAGTTATTAGAATTTCAAAATATATTGATTATTATTGCTAAATCAGTGTTTGATTATAAATTTATTAGCTTAGTTGGATACGCATTGTATTTCTAATAATTTGATTAATATTTTCAATATTTATTTTTTGATAATAATTTAAAAAAAATAAAAAAATATACTTATATAAATTCATAAGAAATGAATAGCCAATTAACAGTACAGAATAAGTAAAAAGAATCTTACAACGCAAGCGTTTTAAATGATAAAAGTCAAGCCTCCAAAATTTAGCTATAATTTAGAGAAAGCTTTATTAAACACAGTGGATGGATTAATGTTCTTGATAAGTATATCAATTACTCTACTGGACATGTCTCAAACGAAGTGCCTATTGATATCTATTAATTTTAGCAAGAAATTGCTAGGAAATTCAATAACTTTCTCATAAGCAAAGAAGAGGTGTTCACCTACTTTATAAGCATTAAGAATTAAGTAATAGGACTTAGAGATTAGGATCATATTAGATAGACATTACAAGATTTTGTTAGAGAATTATGCAATCCTGCTTACTATCGTGAATGTGTTGATTGCTAATTCTTCTAGTAGAAGTGTGAAAGAATGAGGAAGATAATTGAGAATAATTTTGAGGAAAACTTGTTTAAACAACTTTTGGACTTCCTTTCTGAAAAAAGAAAATAGTTTACTGAGCAACCTTCGTTTTTAAAGTCGCAAATTCTTACTGAAATTGTAGGATAGGCTTCTAAGATGAGAAAGAAACAGGAAAAAAAAATATCTGAGCATAATGGATTAAAAAAATTTGTTAAAGACTGCTAAACATTTGTTGTCATTGAAGATAGTGAAGGTAATCTGATTCCTCCATCTTCATAGAAAAAGAACAAAGTTGTAATATCAAATGAAAAGAGCAAGGTTAGTCTAGTCTATGAGCTGATTTAAAAATTATCTCAATATGAGCAGCTAAAGCTATAAGAAGTGCCATAGCCTTCTAAGGACGGAATATGTAATTTTTAGTTTGAATTAAAAGGGAATGATTTAAGTATAAAAGGAGAAGTTAAATAATAAAAACAAAAAGCTAAAGAAAGTTGCTGTGAAAATGTTATTAATTTTATTATTAAATCTCTTGAAAATAATCCTGAAAACCTTTCAGAGAATTCTTCTGTAAATGAAAATGAATCAATTAATCAAGATTATCTTCTATTCGATGATAAAGAATTAAATGTAGCAGAAATTAACTTTGATGCACTAAATAAGGAAGAAATGGAAGAATTAGATAAAATCACTTATGATCAGTTACTCCAATCAAATGAGAGGTAAATGTTTTTTAATATATGGAAAATAAATTATTTCTTTATTAATATCAAGGGTGGAAAATTAAATTGACGGATACATGAATAAGACAAACAATCAGTAAACTACTTTCGATTCATAATTACAATAACAGAAACACCAAAAATGCAGCAATTATTTGCAGCAAAAAGAAAATCCTAATGAATATGATAAAATAGTAGAGAAACTATACTAAACTTTGGATGATCTTGATATCCTTGCAAAAATTGAATTACATCCATACAAAATTTTAAAGAAATTAAGTGAAGGTAAAAATCCATCTGAGTCTTACAAAAAGCTTAATGGTTGGCTAAAGGAAATAATATAGAGTGCTGTTAAATTATATGACTATGAAGATTTTAAGCAAAGTCCCTGCGTAATTGTTTAGGAGAATAGCAAAGCATTCTTTCTAAAAACTCTAATCATGAAGAAAAAAGTTAAAAATCAAAATTTAATAGGCCATACTAGATGCATAAATGAAGAGCATTCATTTATATTCTCAGCTCTTGAACTTATCTACAAATTTGCATTCAAACACTAAAGTCATAAAGGAGATATAACATGCCTTGAATAAGTTATTGAAGGTTTAATTTTGGAAGCAGTATATTTAAGTGAGGAATATGAAAGATAAAAAAAAGAAAGTTAGGCTGAAAAATCTCTCTTCACTGATAAAATGCAGCCTAACCAAATTAAACAGAATAGTAATAAGCCTTCTAATGAATCTAAACAGTCATTTCTAAATTCAAAGTAATCCTAATAGAAAGACCAATTTAAGTTAGTTTTATGAAAAATATCAAACGTAAATTACTTTGCTAAATTTAATCAGAAGTATTTAGAAATAATTCATTTAAATTTATTTTATTTAAATAATCATAAAAAATAACAACTCTTAAAAATTTAACATTTCAATTTAGATTTATCATTAAATAATTGCTTAATTAATAAATAAGCCTGTCATATTTGAGTTTTGTATTTTGTTTCTAATCTTTGTTTATTTTCAAATTCAAAAATAAATTACTGAGCAAATTATATATGAATGAATTAATACTTTTCTTTTCTCTTCTGGTATTAAAATATTTACTTAATTCTTTTAGGACCAGTAATGATCATTTAAATTGACCTTAAAAGATTCTCATTCATTTTTAAGATTTTTGTTTTTTTGTTTAATTGTATTTTTAAAAAATATATTTTTTAACCCCTTTCATTTTCTAAATAACGAACAAATTAATTTTATTTTGTTTTAATTTTCCTATATTAAAATATTTATTAAATTTTTTATATAATAGATAATGATTGATCACTTAAATTTTTTTTTCATCTCTTAATTTCTATATTTTTTTACTTATTTTTAAAATATTAGCATATATTTTAATATTTTTGTTTGTTTTATGAATTATATTTCTTATATAATAAATCTTATTTAATTCTTTTCCTTTCAAATTTAATTTTAATTCTTAAAAAAGAATATTTCATTTACTTGCTTAAGTAATTTCACAAAAAAATTTGTTAATCAACAAATAAAATAAATAAATTTAGTGAAAATTGAAGTTAACTAGTAAATTTTTATTGATAGATAATACTGAAAATAAAAAAATGATAAAACAAAAAATTTAATTTAAGAATCTAGAAGATGTATTTAAATTTTTTCAAGATAACAACTTATTTTTGTTTTTATCAAAAAAAAAGTTTTTAAGTTCTTCTCTTTCATCTCATACTGATCTAAATATTGACCTTAGGTAATATAAGTATTTATTAAATTAATGAATGATTTAATTTAGGTATTTAAGATTTTTAATAATAGTTTAATTTTTATTAACCAACTTCAGATATTTTCAAATTTAAAGTTAACTTGTTAACTATCTATTTGTGGTTTTGTTTATTTATTTTGATATAAAAAAATAACATATTAAAAATTAAATTATTCAAAAGATTCAATTAAGCATGTCCTAAAATTATGCCAAATTTGTGTTAAGGGTTAGCTAGCTGTAGCAATCTCTCATCTTTAACACTCAATCTCATGTAAAATTAATTTTTTAATTATATTTCAAAGTGAATCAGTACTTATGTCGATAATTTAAGGAATAATATCAAACTCAAATTTTTTGATTATTTTTATTAAAAAAAGCATTTTTTTTTTTTGAATTTGTAAATAATAAAAATCTTTTTAAAATTTAATTAATTGTCATGGCTTTACATTTTTTTTAATTATTGTATATTTAAACCATTCCTTTACATCATAAAAGTTAAAATAAAATTGGGCCTAAAGAAGTAAATATTTTAGGTTCTGCATTTGTAAAGTGTACGTATTTATAGATCTTGACTCTAAACCTAAAGTAAAATAAACTGATTTTGAAGATTTTTTAATAGTTTTAAATTATTATGATACATTTTTAAATTAAATTGATTTTTTTTTTAATTTATTTTTTGAATTGAGTTTAAGTACTTTTTATAATGATAATAAATTACTTTATTTGCAAAATAATAAGATAAAATTAAATCGGATAAGAAGGTTCATAGTTTTTAGGATATTTTTTAGAATTATGCTCTAATCTTTCAACTTTAAATCTAGACATTTAGTAAATAAATTTATCGTTCCACTTATCTTAACTAATTATTTTTCTATTTTTTATTTTTTTAACTGTTCATAAAATCTGACTCAAATAAAAAAAGAATTTGTAAATTCTTTTTGATTTAAAATGAATATTTAGTTTTTACTAAAAAATTGATTTGCTTCTCTATTTTAAATATATTATTTTATTAACAAAAATCAATTTTTAAAAGATAAAATAAAATTGGATCATAAGGTGCATCTAATTTAAGTATGGCTTTACCTAAATGCCTTAATCTCAAGAGTCTAACACTGGATCTATTGTAATTTTTTATTCGATTTCTTTTGACATTCTATAATTTAGCTTTCAAAAAAATAAAATATATTTATTGTTAGCAAATATATAATTCTGTTATGTAAAAAGCAATAATCAAATAGGGGATAACGGAGCATAAAGCCTAGGAATGGCTTTATAAAATAAAGCTAATCTATAAGTGTTGATTTTAGAAGTCAGGTAAGAAATAATCTATTTTTATTTGTTGAATTATTGACTTTAATTGGGAATTAATTAATAATTAATATTAAATTATTCCTTATTTACTTTAATTAACATTAATAGGTAAAATAAAATAGGAAAATAGGGTTCTTTAAGTCTAGGATTTGCTTTATCAGTGTTAACAAATCTTTTGACATTAACACTTGATTTTTAGTAAACATTTATTTCTTCTGTTTTTAAATTGTTTGAAATTTAATTTCCTTCAAATTATAACTAAAATTCAAAAAATTTAATATACTGTTTTTATTTTAAAATATTTTCTAGATAAAATAAATAAATAATTCCCTTTTTTATTCAAACTAATTAATATATTATAAATTTATAATAGATAAAATTAAATTGGACCAGAGGGTGCATAAGCAATAGGTAATGGGTTAGCTCAGTGCATTAAGTTGTAAACTCTAGCACTTAATTTGATGTAAATTTTTGTTTTTTATAAGAATAAATTGTAAATTTAAATTAATTAAAATAGAAATTAATAACCTTTTATGTGAGTAATTTCTTGCTTATTCTTAAAAATTAATTTTTTATCTTTATCTAACAAATTTATTTTCATGCAAATAAATAGCTTCTTCTTATTCTATTAATTTATTGTTATTATATTTTTTTTTTTAAATATAAAAAAGGTAAAATTAAATTGGATCGTAAGGGGGATTAGCTTTAGGTATAGGCCTTGCTAGTTGCATTAACCTCTCTACTTTTACTCTTGATCTTTTGTATAAACAAAATTTATAATTTTTTAAACATCGAATCTCTTTTTATTTAATTTAAAATTTTTAGTTTAAATACACAATTTAAAAATTTATTAATTATCTGATAAATATTTTTTTTACTAAATACAAAATACATTTATTAGTTATTTATACTCATATTTTTATAAAAGAAATTTTATTTTTAATAAACAAACATAATAGCAATAATTAGATTGGAGAAGAGGGTGTGTAAGGAATATCTTCTGCTTTTGAAAACTTAACGAAGATTTCTTCTTTAACCCTTGACTTTGCGTAAAATATCTCTTTTTTTATTTTTATGGAAGAGAGAATACTTTTATTTAATTTTTGATTTTTTGTTTGATTGATTTTTTATTTAATTAAAATTATTAAATTAAAGTTAAAATTAAATTGGATAATAAGGTGCATCTGCTTTAATTTCAGCTTTTACTAAGTGCTCTAATCTTTAAAATCTAACACTTAATCTTTAGTAACTTAATTTCAATATTATTTTTGAATTTGGAAAAAATATTTAACAAATTTAAGAAAGATTTAAGTTCAAAATATTTTGATTTTTGTAATTTTAAATTTAATTTTTTATTCTAAGTTTAGAATATTTTGATTTTAATTACTTATTTTTTATCATTTATCTTAATTTTTGACATTTAAATTTGCATAAAGTATCAATAATATTGAGTCATAAAGCGCATTATCTTTATGTTCTACTTTAGCAAGAAATAATAAGCTATCAACTTTGACTCTCTATCTTAGGTAAAATGAAATAATTATTCAAATTCAAATTTTTATCATGTAAAAAACAATTTTGTATGATTTTAAAATGAAAAAATATATTTTAGATAAGTTTTATTATTTAAATAGCTTATTTATTATTTAGTATTTTAATATGTTAAATAATATTATATTAATAAAAGGAAAAATTAGATTAGTGAATAAATAAAATGCAACTTAAGGAAAAAGCTTCTCAAAATCAAGAGATTAGTTTTTTAGTTTATTTCTATATGAATAACTTATTAAAAAATAGATTATTAAATCTTAGTTATACTAAATTAAGTCTAATTTGCATTTTTAATTTATTGGTTATTTCTTATTTCTCTTAATATTCTACAAATATTTACACAAACAATTATAAAGTAAAAATATAAAACAATCAAAAAATATTTATTAGATATTTATTAAAATGGTAAAATATCATAATCTTAATGTATTTAATTCATCCATATTTTCTCTAAAGCCTAAAATAATTATAAGTAAATTTAAATAAATAAAAGGATTGAAGGATTAAGTATATCTTAAAATAAAAATTAACAATATATTATATCCTAAATATAAAATTAATATTTGTCCTTTTATTTTAAATATTATCTTAATATAATTAATAAAATATAAAATAGATGGTTTAATAAAATGATCTGAATTTATATTTAATTAAAATGGTTTTTAAAGTATCTTAATAAATAAAGAAGATTAAAAATAATAGATTTAGTCAAAATGGTTTTATAGATATATATGATATAAAATTAGTTTACTTATATAAATAGATGGTTTTAATATGAGTTTATAGTATAATTCAGTAGAATAATATTTTTATATAGAATATTTTTGTTATAAAATGGATTTGAATTTATAAATTAAATTTATTTTTTATTCATTCATTTATGGACTTCTAAAAATCTAAGAGGAGTTCTTGAATTTACAAATCCTCCATTTTTCTTGTCAAAGATGAAAGTAAAAACAGAAACAATTAATGCTATAGCAAAAATTATTAGATATGTTAATAGATATTCATCGCTTCCAGAGTTATCTTCCTTCATCAAGAAACCTCCTAAGTAAGAAAGCAGGGATACAACTTATATAGTTAAAAAAAAACATATTATTTTAAGATTTTATAAAGTTAAATAAAAATAATAAAATATTTAGGAAAAGTATAAATTCCTCAGAGAGTTGATTTTCCTCAAAAAGCTAACTGGGGAATAAATAATTAATTGGTAATTCCATAAAATTAAATTATTTAAAAATCAATTTCGTAAATAGTTGCATTTCTGAATGACCAGAAATGTATAATTTTATCAAAAATACTTTTTAATTGATTATAAAAGAATTACTTGCACTTCTTGTGGTGTGAGTAATGCCAAAGGCTGTGCTCAAAAGATTTTTTTGAGTGATTAATGGTACTGTTGGATAAAGATATGTGCATATCAAGCTTAGGAATATACCAAACACAACAAAAGCAATCCAAACTATAGCTTGATTAGATCCTTAAGGAGCTAACAAGAAAATAAGTAATGAGGCAACAGCAAAAGAGCAAGTGACTATCATCATAGATAATCTTTAGCCAAATTTATCTGCACAGAGTCCAAAAATAGGAACAGTATATGCTATATAGTAAGGTACTGACATCATTTAGCCAGCAAGTGTTTGATCTATTTAGAACTTGTGAGTCAACACACTTTATAAATAATTTTGGAAAGAGGTAAATGCTCCAAATGTTAATGGACTGAGAATTGCAAAACACCAGAATATACCATGGAATTTTTTGAAATCACTAAATTTAAATGTATGTTTTTGAATTTAAGCATTTTCTAAACTAGCTTATTCGTGTTAGTCAGCCTTTTTGTCAAGAACAAATATAAAGACAGAAGATACCAAACTAAAAACACAAGTGACTACACCAACAAGAAAAGGTAAAAATAGACCATTTGTTTAGTGATATAGCATGGGGTAAAATACACCTGAAGTGGATGAAGCTACTTTGCAAAATAAACTATTTATAGTAAAAGCAGTGGCTAAACCTTTACTCTTATACCATTTACCAAGTATGCACCCTATAAAATATTAGTAAAAATTGAAATATTTGAAAGTAATTAAGTTCAATAATAAATATATTTCAATTCTTATTATCTCAAAAGACGATAAATAATCAGTTCTGACTGAGTATTATACTGATTTATGATTTTATTTCTTTGCATTTCTTATTAATAGAAATTTTAGAAAAATATAATTAATTAGCTCCGATTTAGCCAAAAGAAAGATTTTTTATTTTCATGATTTTAATTAAATATTTTTTAATGAAATAGAAAGTAATTAATTGGTTCATTTATTAATTCATTTTTTTGGTTATTGAAATTAAAACATAATCGGTGAAATTATTAAAATTTTTTAAAAGTAAGCTAATTAAATTCTAACTAAATTTAAGGTTTTTATTGATAGAAATGAATTAAAAATTGCAATTCTTTTAGAATTTAAAGCGAAATGATAAATTTAGCAATCTTATTTAATATCTTAGATTGTAATCTGAGATATGAATAGCAAAGTAAAAAATTTTGATTTTGATTTAGCAAGTAAAATGAATGGTTTTTAAAATTTGACTCCATTATAGTTTTAATTTATGTGAATTTAGCTATTATAAGGCGCAATCAAAATCGCCTCAAAAGAGATACTCGACTTTATTTGAATAAAAATCTAATAATTAAGGTATGAATTTTATGATATGGTAAATATTTTCTTTTATGATTTTGAGAAGATGCAGATAAGGAAGTTAATTTTGAAGAATGTAATCAATTATCTAAAATTAGGAATTTTTAATATTACGACGCCTCACTTTCAACTTAATTAATGGCAAATTTGAGTGCTTAAAAAAAATCATCTGATAAATTTTGTAGTTTACTCAGATTAAAAGGTGAATTAGTTCTAGTTAATAATAACTTTTGTCGAAATTTATAAAAAATTAAAAAATAACTTTTGAGATTTTCAAAATTTATTTAATAAGATTTTATCTATCAAAAATTTTATAGTAAAAGAATTATCATATTAACAATCGTCATTTATGATTTTGAAATTACCTTGTGCAATAGTCTAAGCATCAATAGCAATTGATAATAGAATTTTTCCTGCAAGAATCATACCATATGATTACATAGGGTCTGCAATAGCACACATCACCATGCTGACTGCAATAAGGAAAGTAAAAATCATCAATCCATTTCTAGCTCCTAAAACATCTAAAGCAGGACCAGTTATTAAAGGGAGTGGGATATTAGGTAGATTTGGAATCAGAACAAACATTTAGTACTAAAAAGGACTCATATTCATTTTTTATACTAACTATTCTTTAATAAATGACTAGAAAGATTAGTTAAAGAATCCTCCAAAAAGGACAGTGCAAATGAATGGAAGCATCCATATGCGCTTATTTTCTATGTATCTGTTAGGAGTGGTAGTTCCTTATTGATTCTTTATCAAACTCTATTTGAATTACTCCTACAAATCATTCTAGATTATTACTGAAGTCGAAGTATCTTGAAAAAGGCAAAAAGTTTAAAATATAGAACTTAAAAAAAAATATAATTTACCATTTGTGGAAACAGAATCCTTTTATTCATTAAAAAGCAAAGGTTCAGCCTTGGCAAGTATTTCTTCTTCTTCAATAGACATTCAAGGTATTACGGAGAATAATTAATATTTTTATTTTTATTTTATTGGATGATTTTTATTAATTAAATATTTATTATGGGATTGGATACACTCTTTACAAAGATTTTATATTTGTTAGCAATATTTTTTTGAGGAAAATAATCAAAAAATTTTCAAAACAAAAAAATAGTAGATATTTATATAAAAAGCTAAACAGGATATTAATAAGCCTTGTTATTGTTGATATTTACCTTTCATAAAGTGCTTTTTTCTCATTTTATAAATTTTTTTTTTAAATGAGCTGAAAAATAAATAAAGAACCTCACATCAGAGGGAGAAAAAAAATCTTTAATGTAAAAACAAATTTAAACGTTGATCTATTTACTTTTCTATTTGCCTTACAGGAGGAAGTAAGAAATTTTCTGATTAAATTACTTTCAATTAAACAAAGCATCTCTAGCACCAATGGTAATTAATAGAGTCCTAATCAGCAATATGCTTTTATGTTCTATAAACAAAATTTGGATTATTTACATCTACTCTCATATAGAAGCTAAAACCTGATATAATTTTATTAAATATTTAAAGACTTGAATTTCATTATTTTTATGAAAATAAAATAATTTTTTATTTAATAATTTTAAACAATTTGGGTGTTTCAATTAATATAAATTACAAATGAGTCTAAAGCAACAAGGAGAGTAAATGTGAAAATAGAAATTTGCAAATATTAAAATTAGAAGATTATTAAATTTAAATTTAATTAGTTTGATTTAATTATTTACAGAATACAAAAGCAGAAAATAAAAATTATTGTATATTTTTTGTATAATCAGATAAAATTTTTTAAATAATTCTTTTCATTTTAGTAGTCAAATTAGTATTTGTTTTTTATTAAAATTTATTTTTAGATTCATGTTTAGGAAAAATTAATTATTAAATTATTTATTCTCAACTATCTTAAAACTCTGATGCTTGTTTGTTTTTTAAAATAGAAATAGGTGAGGTAAAATCTTGAGCACTTTAATCGCTTTACAAATAGATAGGACTTGACAAATCAATATCTTTTTAGTTTTCTTGACATAAGCTTACAACCTCGTCTCTATCGTTTTTAAAATATTGATCTAAATTACTCAGTTAATGAGGATTAAAGGTATTAAATTATAAAAATTGAGATTTATATTCTTCTTGAGCATCTTCCTCTATTTCCTAAATATTTATTATCTGTTAATCACCTTATTATTTCAATTCACTTTTAATAATGTTATTTGAGTTAGAATCTTTTATATCATATTCTTACTCTTCGTCATTCTCTTCTTCCACCATGTAGTTATTTTAAAACTAACAAGAATAGCTTTCTTGATAATCCAAAGCAGATATTTTATTGTTAGATTAGTTAGTTGAATCAAAGTATTATTGAGATTTAGGATAGTATATCGACCGTTATAATTTCAAGTTAGTACGATTCTAAAAATCTTCTTCAAACAAATTATAGAAAATTTATGTAGGGTTTGTATAAGTTTCGTTTTCTGTTTATAATGTTTCTTTATTAGAATATCTTTATTAAGAAGTTTCTGAAAAATTTTATTGGCTTTGTTGTAAAATTTATTGTTAATTCATTTTTTTTAAGTTTTATTTAAAATTATTCTTTGATTCCTCTATTGCAAGCTTGCAATTTTTACAATCTTCTTTGATATCATCAAGGTATTTTTTTTAATTATAAATGAATTGCGTTTGGACTTGTAAGTCGAATTAACTAATTTATGAGCTATTTAAATCAGTGTCTTTGAAAAATTTAAGATTTTTTTCAATTAGCGTTTAGGATTTTAACTCATTTAAAGATATTCTTTGCTCTCTTTCCTTTTAAATTAAACCACTATTCCTGTCTTGTGTGTATACCTCAAAAAGGATATAGCTGTTTTTGCTAAATTCTTAATCATCAGAATGAGCTGTTTAATTTTATAATAGCATAAAATTGACATATTTATCTAATATAATTTCTTTTTCTTTTTAAATACCCTTTTTATTTTTTTTTACAGGACATTCATAAATATATTCAAACCCCTAAATACTCAACTCATTATGAACAACTGAAGCTTTGAGTTTAATTTAGTTAAACTAATTGTCCTATTGATATTGAATATTGAAATGTTAAATCAAAAGTTTTAATTAAGGACTCTTTAGATCTATATATACTGACCTCATCTAAACTACCATACTAATAATTTATTGCTCTTCTTATTTAGCTTAGATTTTTTTAGAAGATGAGGGGGTACTACTAGTAATCCCATTTTAGTTTAAGCTTGATCTCCTTCTAATTTAATTTTAATTTTATCGACCGCTTCCACTTAAAACATCCTAATCCATTCCTATTATACTACTCTTTTGCAACATTTGAAGCTATTAAACAATTTTCTAAAAAATATTAAGCATTTATAACTAGTTTTTAAAATCTTAGCTCTTTAAAAAACTTATATTCTCTTTTTAGTGTACATTTCTTAAAAACTTTTTGCAACTTAAAATTGGTAGAGTTAAAAAAAAGTATTTTTCATTTTTTGTAACATATAGAAGTTGGTTTTAATCGTCATATTAAATTGTGGTCTAGCTAATTTAACTTGAAGGCTGATCTTTGTTAGCGCAGCAACCCATGGATCTAAGATCCTATTTAATTACTGATGTAAAAAATATAATTATTTAAATCAACTAGGATTTAATAGCTTGATTTTGACACTTTTGTGCTTCAAATTATAATGCAATTTTGATATTTACTTTCTCAAAATTTGAATTACTTTTATAAATTGTAAAGTGAAATTCTTTCACTAAAATATCCAATAAATTGATTCATTTGGTGTAAATTTTTATAATTTAAGGAGCAATATTGTGTCATTACTTTTTATTAACAGCTCTTAAGTAAGAGATTAATTTATTAAAAAAATAATCATTTTTATTAAAATCAAAATAAATTTAAAATAATAAAACTTATTATATAACTCATAATAACAGAGGAAAATAGTAAAATTTATTTTATTAATTTTTTTATATTTTAAAATTAAAGTTAATATATACGCTAATTTGTTCATATAATTAATTAGCAGTAGGTATAACTAATTTAAATAATAAAAATGCTAAATTTATGATAAAAAGATTTTATTTTAATTCATATTACTATTAATCTTTGCTGTCCTTTAAGATAAAAAATACCTTCATTTGCTACCTATTATTTATTTAAAATCATATTTTGATATACTTCAATTTTAATAATTGCAACACAATTTATAGTACTAATTTTGACCTATTCTTACCTAGGTCAATCAATCTTTGATTAATTTAAAAAAAATAGATTTATTTTCAATAAAATAAAATATATTCTTCTTGTTTAATAAAATAATTAGCACAAATAGTTTGGTTAGTTTTATTACTTATTTATATTATTAAATAATTTTAAAGAGATATAAAGAATAAGTTTTTGAAATCTTGTAAGTTCTCAAATAATTAACACCTTTTTAAATAATATCAAATTTAAAAAATGAAAAAAATAATAGAGAAGTTAAGACTCTCATAGGGAAATTTTTTTGAACTGCTAAATAAAAACTTAGTTTATATGAAAAACAGTATTTGATTTTTTAAGAACGCGAAGAGGTATATTTTTGAAATTAGGTATGTAGAATTAATTAGCAGTTTAAATACTCACTTTTTTTTTATGTTCTCAGACTTATTAAGAATAGAATTAAAATTTACAGTTTATAGGAATTGCAAGGGAATATTTTTTGTATTTTATTGGTCATTCAATCAAATAATATTAAAAATAGCTACTTAAATTAAATTATTGAAAGACAAACAAATTCAATGAAGTCTTAAATAAGCAGTGAAAAAGAATATTCAATATTGCAAAAACAAAATCAGCAAGACTTAAATTATTAAAAATCTGAGAGCTATTTAAAAATCAGTAATATGTTTTAAGAAAATAATAAATCTAATTAATAGCAAGTCTAGAATATTCAAATATAGTTATGTGATTATCCCAGCTAGCATAAAGGATTAGAAACAAGTGAAGATAATTATGATGCTACAGTCAAGAATAATACAAACCAAATCGATTTAAAAAAATCTATATACTTATAAAATATTTAGTATTAAGGAGATCTTAGCTATATAAAAGAAAACAGAACTTATTAAGTAAGCAAAGCAGATGGACAGAAGTCAAAAGAACCACAAAACATTAATGAAATTTCTTTGAGTAATTTAAATGATAATAGCCCTGATAACTAGAAATCTCCTTATGTTGCTATGAGCAAAAGGAACTTTTTCTAAAGAAAACAATTTTCGCCCCCTAAAAAACCAAGCAACTCAAATTAATCTGTACAGTCTAAGAAGGAGTTGGATGAATAAAGAGAGAACTATCATAAAAAGACATAAATTAGCTAAGTAGAATAAACAAGAAATACTAGAACTACTAATGATTAATAAAATACATTCATTTAAAATATTTAAGAAAAATAATAATCACAAAAAACAGCTTTAATTAGAAATGATTTTTGCAAAAGCCTAAGTTCTAATGCTAATGCATGCGAATTTTAACATAAGAAGATATCGTGGAGATAAGAATATATTAAATACTTAATAATTTTTTTTTAAGCAGGAGCATTTTTGATAATTGGTTCTTTGCAATTAGCAAATTGTGAAGGTGAAAATAATTAAACAAATAAGGGAAATAATTAATAAAAATAATTGAGTAGTGAAGTTATAGGAACTATTTTGTTAATTTCAGGTTTTTTTTAAATTATTATTGGAGTAATCTTAATTGCTTTAATTAATTAAGGCTCCAAAAACAAAATTTTACCAATTTAATCTTAAAAACTCTATCTCTTTTGCTTTACTCTCACAATTGCTCTTTAAAATGAGTCTATTTTGATTTTTATTGATAACATTAATGAAAGAAGTTTCATGATAGTCTATTCCTGGGTTTTACTTTTTATAATTTTTTAATTGAATGAATTTGGTAATTTTAGTCCAAATAAATACCACGACGCGCTATACTCAGCTATGTGTATTATATACTTATCAATTAGGATATCGATTTTTTAATTTTCAATATCTTCTCTTTTGCTGTAAATTTTTTTCTTCATCTTCTACGTCACTAAGAAGTTTTTCTCGATTAATTAAGTTCTACTTGAAAAAAGTTTTAAAGAATAAGAATTGTTTACAGGAGTTAAGGATTTCTATAACAATATGCTTAACTTACTCCCATAGGGTATTGTTGTTGTTGACAGTAACAAAGAAATGATCTACCATAATTCTTCTATAACTAAGCTACTGAAGTGCAAACCTGAATAAATAATGGACAACATTTGTAATATATCAACTAACTAAAATGAAATTAAACATGCTGAAAGCAAATTGATTTTAAATTAAGAGAAAATAAATATTTTGGGTCTTGTTGGCAAAAACAAACATGATAAAGTGAAATATTAAAGTGAAAAAAAACTAAATCTGAATTCTCAAGGAGTAGAAGAGCTTAATGTAAGTGAATAAATTTAGAGTAACAAATAATATCAAAATAAAAGTAGTGCTAAGAACATTAATAACTTGAAGTAAGTTAACATAAATAATTCAAAATAATAATAAAAATAAGATTGCAATGATTCTTATATTAAAAATTCTGGTGATTTAAATAAGATAGTAAATACAGAAAGGACTGCCACAATTTATAAAAGCAATATAAACATTCTAAAGCATGAAAATGTCATTTATGGGAATGATTAAAACCTTAAAGTTAGTTAGCTGTTATAAAATCTTTTCGTTATTGGAAAATAGCAGGAAGAATCTGAATTTTCTGCTCTAAGAAGAGTTCAAACAATGTAAAATAAAAGATAAAGAAAAGCATCAATATTCCAAAAGGAAAAAATGCAAAATTTGAATTTCAGCAATGACTGTATTCAGTTTCAAATAAACTATAAAAATTAGTGTTTACTGCTCAACATTATCCTGTGCAAATTTCAGCAAAATAATGTTTATAAGCAAAAAGACATTTCTATTGAGCCCGTTATTTTGATTATGATTGACGATATCTCCCAATAAATTAAAATGAAAGAGCTTGAAATAAAAAATTAATGCAAAATGAGAATGCTTGCATCCATTTCACACGAATTGAGAACTCCTCTTAACTGCTCGATGACTTTGTTAGAAGTGTTAAAAAATTTGGTAAAATTTTATTTTAACTTTTATTTGTTGCTTGTGATTCATTATTTTCATTTATAAATTAGGTATCAAATCCATTAGCATAGGAATTTATAGATCCGGCGCTAAACAGCTAGCACCTACTGTTAAATATAATTAATGATATTTTAGATTTTGCATAAATAGATGTTGGAAAATTTAAATTTAGTTATGAAAATTTTGATTTGAAGAGCATCATATAAAATTGTTTAAAATTGATAGAAATGTAGTCGAACATTAAAAACATTTAACTTCTCACTGATTTTAGTGAAGAAGTCAACTACTAATTTTATTCTGATCCTACTCGAATAAGATAAATTATTCTTAACTTATTAAGTAATGCTCTAAAGTTTACCTAAAAAGGCTTCATAATGATTAGGGTGGAGAAGTTTAACGAAAGTTTGACTAAAATTACAGTGGAGGATACTGGAATAGGGATAGCAAGTGAGGATATATAGAAAATTTTTGAAATTTTTGGAAAAGTTGATTTAAAAAATAATAAGCTCCTAAATACTTAAGGAGCAGGTTTAGGCTTGTCTATAGCTTCATAATTAGCAAGGGGATTAGGCCAAAATAAAAAAATTTAAGTACATTCAGAGCTTGGGAAAGGTTCCTCATTCTCATTTTTTTTAGAAAATAAAATAAATCAAAAGGGATTCATAGCTACGACGGATAATAATATGGAATTTAATCTCTCAAATAATGAATTTCTCTTCAATAATAACAGTGGTAATTTTCCCTAGCAGAGCCAGTTTTATACTTTCACAAATAATACGAGAGGGACATCTGAAACTAAAGCAGATAGCTCATTTAATGTCTATTCTAAGTAAAGCAATTTATTTGATTCTAAATTAAATGTAGGAAACTTTAGGAATTCTTCTTAATCTGCTTCTTACATTAGTTTTAACTAGAATAGTGACAAACGGTTAAAATCTTATAAAACGAACTCAACCTTGAAACCAATAAATACTATAAGATCTAAAACTTAGTACCAGGATAATAAGAATTAAAGCAAAATTATTGAAGAGTAGCAAGAAAATTAAAATGTGTTAACTGAAGAGCAGCAAGAATACTCAAAAAGTGAAGAAATTGTTTTTGATTCTTTTTCTGTAAAAGACCAAAAAAATGTCAACAATTAATATGATACATCAAATATATAAGACTAGGATTGTGATGATTAAGATGAAACAAAAAATCGAAGTATTTCATTTAATTAAGGGTTAGAAATCAGATTAAAAAATATGTCTCAAGAAACAGATTATTTGGATTTTCCTTAAAATTAAAACAAATTTTTAAAAAGTGATTAAGCCTAAAGTAATTAAAGTAGTTCTAATAATACAAATTTAGCTGAATAATAATAGTAACAGGAATTATAAAACTAACTTTAAAAGTCTAATAAAAATAGTTAAAATTTGAAAGCGATGGTTAGCTAATTAATAAAATGTTCTTGTCCTCCTGTTTTGGTAGTGGATGATAATGAATTTAATAGATATGTATTGCAAAAGTTGCTTCTTACTTATAACATTTAACAAGTTTAAGCATAGAATGGACAGGTGGCAATAGATGAAGTTTTGTAAAGATAATAAAAAGGTGTGAGCAATAATAATTAAAATTCTTCAATAATATGCTGCCCTCATTTTAAAATTATATTTATGGATCTAGACATGCCTGTAAAAAACGGATACGAAGCTGTCTAAGAAATAAAAGCCTTTTATAGTTAAAATAAATTACAAAAAGAAGCTCCAATCATAGTAGCTTGCACTGCTTTTGTTGGTGAAGAAGACAAAAGAAAATGTGAAATTTATGGAATGGATTATTTTTTACCTAAACCTATCTCTCCAAAAGTAATAGAAAATCTGCTTGTAGAAATTCTTTATAAATTAATAAAAAAGTAATAAAACTGATCAATAAAATAATGTGTTAGCCAGTGAAAAAATTTTAAATTAAAGGAAAAACTTAAAAATTAATTAAAATACATAAAATTTATTTTAACTTTAATTTATATAAAAATTTGTAAATAAGTATATTAATTAGTATATATAATAAGTTATTAATTATTCTATCCTATCATTAAACACCAACTAGATCAGTAAAAGATTTATTTAATATTTTAAGACTTTAATTTAAAATAAAATTAATTCCTAAAGTTTTGAAGTATATTGTTAAGTTATCATTTTCTAAAGTAATTTAATTTAATTCTCACTTTATACTTGTCAAGATGATTATAAAAAATTTTTATTAAGATTTGTATGTTTTCATTAAATAAAATTCTTTTGAGGATATTTTATTATTAATATCAATAATATTTTTATTTAATTTTTACTAGACTTGAACCTAATCAATATGAATTTTGTCTTAAATTTTTATATCATGATTTATATAATCCACAAAATAATAAAAAAAAATAGATTTAAATTAAATTGAGCTGTTTGAAAAATATTTCTATTTTCATTTTTAGTAGATAAAATTTATTTTGATTTGCTAAGAATGTTTGAAATAATAAATAAAATAGTTTATGAAACCTTTTAAATGACATTTTCAGTAAGAATTAAAAAAAATATAGAATAGATTTTATATAAACACTTTACACTTATTTGTTTATTTTAGACACGTTTTATGTATGATTGAAGTCATTTTTAAGTTTTTAATATAATTTGAAATTTTAAGTTAATAGTTTTATTTATTAGTTTATTATTTATTAATCAATCAATCTAAGCTAATACCAGCCTTTTTTAAAGATTATAGTATAACTTGTTCATATTCTTACAAAGTTACTTAACCATCTTTGTTAACATCATTCAAATTCATCCAATCATCAATATCTTATTTAGAAACTTTTTAGATCATTCCTAACTCTCTATAGGTGTCTTCAAGAATTTGAGGTACTTCATCTCTTGATATTACACCTGACTAATCTTTATCAAACTTTTTGAATAATCTTCTAGCAACATCTAGTCTTTATTCTACTGCTTTTGAATACCTTTTAACAGGTTCTTCCTGTTGCTAAACTTGCGTCACTTAAGATTTTAAATCAATTTTGTTGCATAAATATTTAATAGCCAAAGCTTCAAAATCTTCTTATGTTATATGTTTATCTTTGTTTGCATCTAAAATATTGGAATTATATGAACTAACTTCCTCTTAAGTTGGAGTATAGTCATAGCCCAACAATTTTTATCCGTCTTTGATTAGCTTAAATCCATCTACCTATCCATTTGTAGAATAGTTAATGAAAACTTGTTTTCCTATTTATCTTGCTTCCTGTTCACTGATCATTTTCTAAATATTAATTTATTGATTGATTGATAGATAGATTTGATTAATTAATAAATTTATGAATACTTTCTTTTATTATTTATTTAGATTGATTGAAATTAGATAGGTAGGTAGGTAGATATATTAATAATGAAAAAACAATTAATATCTATATAAATAGAAATATAATTTAAATTCAATGTAAAAATCTTAAATAAAATATAAATTAATTTCAATTATATTTAATAAAGTAATTACAAACAATAAGATTAAATAAAACATTATCGATTAAATTTTAAATAGTTTGTAAAATAATTTTATTGATAATAATAAAAAATTTTGAAACCCCCCTCCCCCCAAGAAAAAGCTAAAAAATTGATATAAAAAATTAAAATTAAAATCTCCAATTTAATTTTTAATTTAATTAAAATGATATGATGTAAAATCTAAATTGATTAAAGTATAGATAATACAATATGTTTAGTTCGAGTAATTTTATTAATATATTTCATAAATCAAACTTTTTATTTTTAGCAATTCTTTTTTTATTTGATTTTACTTTTCTTAATTAATTTGTTAATACTCTTCTTTAATAATGTTAAATAGCCCATTTCAATCATTCATTTCAAATTGGTACAATTTGTTTCCTTTTTGCATAAAATGTATAGGGAATGTATTAACCATTTTCAAGAATATAAAAACCTGTTACACAAGAGCCACAAATTGTTACAATTAAAATATTGATAATTGTAGATAATCCTGAATAAATGCCATATGAAAATTTGATAACAACCAATATTACATCTTTCGTGGTGTAGTCATTCTAAAGTATGAAGCCATCATACCATTTTTTATCATCCTCTAAATTCGCTAGCAAATCTTCTGCCAATACTTCGCAATAAGGACTCTAGATGTATTTTGGAGTTTTATTATCATCAGGATTGATTTTACAATTATTATTTGTAGAATTTTAACTGATATCATATTATATTTATCTTACTAATTAATCATGATGATCATAAAAATTAGACATTTGATGCTAATAAAGGTACATTTCACGACACTATAGTGCTATGCCAAGCAAGCTTAAAGCAGCAAATAATAAAATGTATAAGGTCATCATAACGAATGCAAGACTCTTATTTTTAAAACACATTTCATAAAGGTTAGGTTTATATTCAGATTGATGATAGACTGATACCATTATTGCATGAGGATTTGCAAATGAAAGGATGCTAATATATCTTTCCTAACTAACTTTGCAACGGCAGCATAAATAAAGTAAGCAAATTATGAAAAATATTACATAAAGTAAGGGTGTAAAAAGAGTTACAACTTTAGTAAACATCATTAGAGTTAAATAACTATTATATTCTTCATACAGACTGATGATTGATTAACTAGTCCCAGGAGCAGGTACTATTTGAACTTTTATGTGTAAACGAATAAATCCTGGTGTAAATTTTAAAGTTAGCAAATACTACAGAATTAATATTGGAACATAAATAATTATTCCTATCAAAACTAATTTCAAGACTTAAGCCTTAGGCATTTTTACTGCTTATAATTTTTGTTTGTAGATTTTACAAAAATTTCTTTTTTCACTTTTTTTAATTAAAAAATTAGTAAAATCGCTTCGATAGCTTGCTTATAAATATTTTATTTAGAGGAATATTTTTAAATTTAGCAAGAAACTTTTAATTAATTAGTATATGAATTGAAGAATGTTATTTAAACATCTAATTCCTTTATATAAATTTCTAATAAAATACTTTTCAAAATCCTTTTCAATAAGTTTGTTTTTTTCTCTTAAATTCTTCAATTAGTTTAAATATAGAGAATAAAATAAATCTAATTAAAAAATAGATTAAGTTGAAATAATAGAATATAATTTTTTATATTTTTAAAGAGCAAATAAGTTAACTAAAAAGGAGAATTAATTTACTGATAAAATTAAAATGCATTTATTACATCAACAAAATATATAATTTGTATAAAAAAATGAAAATTTAAATATTTATTTAAAATATTTTAACAATGTTAATAAAAAGTAAAAAATAATTTCTCAAAAAAACAAAAAATTGAAGCATAATTATTTTTAGAAGATAGAATATAATTAGCTTATTTTCAAGATATTCTTATTCAATCTAATTATTAAGTGTTATTTATTTTATTTATAGTAAGTATTAGCAATCCCAAAAATTGTAAAAACATCTAACGATAAATATGTGTGATATATGATAATCTAATCTATAAGAAGATATTAAAAATGAAAAATGATAGTATTAAAGGTAAATTATATTTATTTATTTTTTTTGCATTGTTTTTAACAATAAATATCATATTTTATAGAGTGGAATTATTGTTTAGTTTGACACGAATCCCACTACAATTTTTTCTAATTAAAAAATATCTATCCTCTAAATTATTTTTACTCCTAATTATTAACAAATAGAATCGTAGATTTCTACATGAGTCAAATTCAATTACTATTTATTAAGCTCTTCTTTAAATGAATCAAGAAAATAGTCAATATCTTATTTATTTTAGATTGTTCCTATTCTTTCCATATCTACATCCCAAAATATTTTTTTTGCATTTTCTATCAGCTTTTCTACTTCTGAGGAGTAAAGGGATTTTTTTTGGTTTTATATCCTACTTTTTTTTATTGGATCAGAGAATAATTTCTAGGATGAGTTTTCATTATTATCATTATCGGGATTTTAAATATTTGCCTAATCATCTTATTTTTACTGTTATGAAAGATTAAAATGCTGTTGCTATTTTACAAACAAATCTGATAAAACTAAATCTCCTTCATATTTTTTTGGATTAGTTTCGTTTAAAATTTAATTTAGCTTTTGTTTTACATTCTATTCATCATCATATTTGTTCTACTTTATAAATTTTAACAGAGATTATATTTGCTCTTCTGGTATATTTTAATTTCCTCCATAAACAATTTAGAGCATTTAATCAACCCCTTCATCTCCTTTACTAAGCAGTTGATTTATAAAATCGTTTGCAGTTTCTTAAATAATAGAGTTTTTGTAATCTTTTTCTATTTTATCCTTTAAGTCAATCATAAAATATACAACAATAAGTAAGTAAGTTATTAATCTGCTATCTAAAAAAAAATAAATATAATTAATTGTTCAAAATTTTAATGCATCTAAAATGCTAGCTAACTCATCATCAAGCAAACAAATGAATGTTAAATTTTGTATTTTTGGCATAAAATTTATAAAAAAATATGTACAAGACATACCATCTGATATGAATTTATAAATGAGTTACATGCATATATATTGATTGATAATTAATAAAGGTATTTTTTTATAAATCTATCTAAATATTTTCGAAATTTAAATTTTATTTTGTATATATGTGTTGATTGGTACATTTATTGTTAATATTTTCATCTTATTTAAAAGAAAAATAAATTCTCCTTATTAACTTTATAAAAAGTATTTTTGATTAAAAAGCTTACTTGAGAATTACTTAACTTAATTTCGAAATATCTTGTTATATTATTGTGATTGATTTTTTACTTATCTGCTTGTTTTTATTATTTTATTTATAATTATTTATTTATTTATTAGAGAAACTTGAGATTGGTTTAGAAAAATTCTTTCTTTTAATAAGATAGCAAATTAATTGCTGAAACAAAAGTGTTTCTTTACTCATTTTCTTGTTTCATTTTAAGTATTAGCTTAGCTTTCATTCTAATTTACTGAGGCTGATTATTAATATTCTCCATTAATCCAGTTACCAGAAATTTCCTTACCTTCTGGAGTGGTTATTTTACCTGCTCCATGCATTTTACCTTGTTTCCACATTCCTTTATAACAAGTACCATTTGACCACAAAAATTCACCATACCCATCAAATTAGTCTGAATAGAAGTCACCTAATAAAAAAACAAAAATAATCTAAAATAAAAAATCATTTTAAATTAACACATTATTTACCAGTGTATCTTTTGCCATCAGGCCATGTGAATTCACCTTTTCCATGCATACGATTTTAATGCCATTAACCGTTATATGCCTTTTTTGTTTTCCAAACGCATTTTCCTTATCCTTCGATATAATCGTTGACAAACTAACCTTCAAAAGTGTACATATTTTAAATAGAGTATTTTCCTTCTCCATGCATTTACCCATTCTTAAAATGTCCTTTATATGTCATACCCTTTACAGTAGTTTCTTCTCCTTCGCCATCTTTTTCACCATTTTTCCTAAACAAAAAATTAAGTCAATTTTAATACAATTAAATTTTTAAATATTTCTTCATTAACATAATTCATTCATTAAATACTGATTGATTAAAAATTATTTTTTTGATAATTGCTAAATATGCTAATTAAATCATTAAATAAACTAATGAGTTCAAAAAACTCCATAAATAAACAATCTAAATGATTAAAATTAAGTTCATGCATGAACATTTTAACTGGAGTAAAAAAATTTTAATTTTAATTATATTATAACAACTCAATAAAGATTTACATTTCGCCTTCATAAACTCCACCATCTTTTTTCTTTAGAAGACAGCGACCATGAGGCTTATTGTCTTTGAATTAACCTTTGATATAATTTCCTTCACTATCTAAATAAAATCCCTATCCATTAAATTTGTCTCCTTCCCAATAACCTTCATAAAAGCTTCCATTTTGACAAATAAGTCTTCCAAACCCATTCCTTTTTTTATTGAGAGTCTCGCCTACATAAATATCACCAGTTTTATCTAACTTGTAAACTTCATTTGATGATGGTCTCATATCTTTCAAGCTTCTATCTTTATTGATTAAGTCCATATTATCAAACTTAGACAATAACCTTTCTATTTCTTAATCAGTATTATAGCTTTATCCATGCATGAGTACCATTGCTTCGTCACAATTCTATTTTGGAGTATTAATCTATGCTCTAGCACTATTTATGCCTGCTTATGGTTAGTTTTAAGAAGAGTGGCTTTTGTTATATTTAAGAAGATGCATTAAATAAAATGTAAAAGATAGATCATTTTTTTTTTGTTGGGAATATTTATCAAACTAAAATATTTAATTCATGAATCATATTTAATTACTCCAATACAGAAGGTCTTTTTCCATCCTTTAATTTGTTATTTAGCAAATCATTTTCTGGATTCCCATTCTCGTAGAATGTATTGCTTTGCTAAGAAGGACGTCTTTCGTGCTAAGCTGCCACACTTAAGCTTGATTTTCTAAAATTTTAACTTTAATCTGGTGCTAAATTAGTAACGACCTTTTGATTTCCTTAGAAACTCTAAACATTTGTATCTCCATCTTCAATTTTAGCGTTTGTTTCCTCTAAAGCTAAACCATTGGGAGTCTCTTTTATTATATTATCTTAAAGCTCCCTTTACTTGCCACCTACATTGCAATTCGAGCAACACTCGTTTCCCATAATTAAATCTATGATTATTAACTAGTAACGTATTAATTATTAATCTATTAAAATGAAATGTATTTATTAGTTACAGTTCTCTTTTAAATATAAAGATGCTGTTAAATTTTAGAACAATCCAATCTACAATTAGCTTGTAACTCTTACCGCTGCTTTTATATGATTGCTTTTTTGCTGCTAATTTGGAAAAATAACTATTAGAATAAGTTGTAATATCTACTTTATACTTCCTATTAATTTATAAAAAGTATTTGCTTTGAAATAAGATAGTTAAGTTATTATTTAATAAATTTCTAATTTTATTATCTTTGCAATCAATCAGCCAATATCAATAATATTTATTGATTTTTTTTTCCTTTAAATTAGTTGGCAAAAATTAGAATTTGTGTTCAAGGTAATTATTTGATGTAATTCAAAATAAGTGATTGAATGAATAAGAATTCCCTATTTTTACAGTTAATATTATTCAATTTTTCAATTTGTAATCATAGAAATAATCATGAGAAAAATAGTTTCTAATTTGAGAGGTTAAGACTATTCAATTAACTAATACTAATAATAAGTGGATTTAAGTAATAGCTATTTATGGTTACCATAAATAGTGATTAAAAATAAAAAACTAATTTTTATTAATCTGAGCTTAATATATATCTAACACATACACATATACAAACAAGCAAGTAAATATTTATTTATATTCATTATATAACACCTCCCAAAAGTTTTTGGACCTTTTTTTAAAAATTAAATAAAGTTAATTATATATTTTTTCAATTTCTAGTCTATTTTAATTTGTTTTATAAACTTTTATTGAACTATCAATCAACTTAATCTAAAAAGATACCTATATAAGTAAAAATTTAATAAATTAATTTTTTTCCAAAAAATATTATTCTAACAGAGTGATTTATCTAATAAGTTAATTAAATTAATTTAAAATCTAGGAATTATTTATCTATTGATAGTAGGCATTAGATTTAAGTGCAGATTCTTGGAATTCTTTTTTATTTTAATTTGGCCATGTATCTAAAAAGATTCCAAAATATATAGTATATTATTATTCCAAAATATCGAGTCCATTATTATTCCATAATATCGAGTCCTATATTTAATTTAAAAATCAACAAAATGAAGTTTAATTTTATAATATTAATTAAAGTAAATTGAAAAATTAGAAATAAAAAAAAAATTCTAATAAGATGTCAAATCAAAATTTACAATCTTAAATCATATAAAATGACTGATAATAGCAAGATGCACAGAATTCTTCATAATAAACACAAGATTATTAAAAGTAGTAGAAATTTTTTTTCACCAATCCTAGATATTAAATATCAAAAATTTTGATAGTTTTTAAAATATCTAATTGGTTATTTTATGATTAACAAAAGATAATAATTAACCATTTAAAATTTTAGATTATTTTACTCTTAAAAATGAAATTCAAAAACTAATTATATTTAAAATAATAAATGCTCAATTAAACAATTTAACTGCTAGGTGATGAAAATAATCATTTGAAAAACTTGATTATTAAATAGCTGTAACCTACAGAATTGGGGTAATTTATAGAATAGCAGAAAAGTTTTACTGAATAGTTTGTTCAACTTCTTACTTAGTAGAATGAAAAGTTTGATCAATTTCTTACTTAGTAGAACCAAAAATTTTGATAAACTTCTTACTTAGTAGAATGAAAAGTTTGATCAACTTCTTACTTAATTGATCTCGAATTAATAGAAGACGGAAAAGCTTATTAAAGAGCAGGACTCTACTGATGAAAGACATATTTCATAGTCGGACAATTTGAATGGATAGCATATTTAATAGCCGAGCTCTATTTGCACTGATTGCTATATATTTTGAGGAGCGTGCTTCTAAATTTCTTTTTTAAGTTGCTTCATTAAAATATTTACGAAGTTAGAAAATAAATCATAAATCGTTTAAGTATATAAAAGCGAATTTAGAAGTAAATTTTGTTAACTTAATTATCAAATATTTGTAAATTAATTTTTAAATACGTAAAATGTAAAAATGTATTAATTGATTAAAGATATTGATTGTTTTAGAATAATAATTATCAATCCATAAATAGAATATGTTTTATATTTATTTTGGTTTTAAAATATTTTTCTCAAAAAAAAATATTTGTTTAATTTATTTATTTATTTGCATATAAAAATTTATAAAAGACTTAGCCATAAAAATCACAATAAGATATATAAATAATATTGTTATTTATTTTATTTAATATTTAATTAAACATTGTAAAGGAAATAAGTATAGTGATAACTATTAAATTTACAGATGTATAATATAAAAATGAATTGACTAGATGATATATAAATATAATTTATTTTTGATTAGAACGTTTGTTAACAAAACTTATATTTACAAGAAAAATATTGGATGAATCGAATAATGGAGATGAGGGTGCTTTATTTAAAGGCATTGCTAAAAACTAGGAATAATTTAATTTAAATTTTTTATTTAATATTTAAGATAGATAACTTTTTATTGGTTGAGTTTTATTTTAAAATTTACTGATTAATTCTACCACAGTCGATTTTTAATTCTTACTATTAAGATATTTTAAATGAGAAATTTTCTTTATTTCTTTCCAGTTTTTTAATTTGCTGATCTGTTGATTGTATTAAGATTGGTAAATATTTATTGAAGGTGTTATTTATTTCAATAGAAAAGATTTTTATTAGAAAGTATTGGATATGAGAATATTGCTAAAAATTTATATAGTTTTTTTATGTCTTTTAAAAAAATTTGAAATAGTAACAAAAAAAATTGAATCAGTTATTTTTTAGAATATTGAAAGGCTGAAGAGATGTATTAATGTATATTAAATTCTGTAAATCTACGTGCAATATTTTGCAAAAAAGGACAACGATGTTTTCTAAGTAGAAGGGTTTTTGTAAAAAGTAAGAAAAACCACTTTGAATGCAGTCTTGTGTAAATTCGCTGTTCGCTTCGTATCCAGAATGACAAATCAGTTTGATATTACTATTTATCAGTTTTATTTCTGAAGCTAGCTTTTTTCCATCCAGCTCAGGCATTTCATGATCTATGAGTGCTATATCAAATTTTTAAGGGTTTTGTTTTATTGTTTTAAGGGCCTCTAGTGGATTTTTTTCCACAATTAATTCCACACATTTTATTTTGGATAGGATATTTTCCATAGTTTACAACAGGAATTAGTTATCATCTATGTAGATAACCCTAATCTTTTTTTATCTTTACTCTAACTTAGAAATTAAAATTTTAATTTCCTCCTCTTTTTTTTCTGATGGAGATTAATTTAATTTGACCTACTATTATTGCTTAGTGAGTACTAATTTATTTTACTGATCTAGATTTTAATTATATGAATCAGCTATTTTAAGTCCTTGCTTGATTTATGAAATTTGCAATTGCTGCTACTTATCTTAGCTAGATTTAAGCTATCCGCTACCTAGATTATATTAATTTAAGTTAGCAGATTTTTCAGTTTGTGAAGTAGTTTTTGTGATGATAAGCTAATTTTTATCCTAAAAATGTTCATTTTCACTCACTTAGTTGTTGCTTTTATATGTGGAGTTTTGTTTTTTTGTGGTTTCAAATTAAAACTGGTCAGTTGAATCTTCTTCGTTGGATTCAGTTTTGTATGTAGCAGTACATGGCATATAGAAAATAAACGCCGACCCAACTCCTTTTTGAGAGTGGCAAAATATTTCTCCTTTCAACTGATTCGCTATGTTCTTCGCAGAGTATAGTCCGATTCCTGAACCACCATAATGTTCCTTTATAGAATTATTTGCTTACTGATAAATATCAAATATCTTTTTTTGCTCACTCTCATCCATTCCCTTTCCAGTGTCTAAAATTTCAAATTTTAAATAACCTTTAATCTTTGCAACTTGACGTATTTGAAAGTTGCGAATATTATTTCTATTGAAAACTAAATCTCTAATAGAAGGGTGAATTTATGATTTTCTTTTAGAGAAAATTTAGCAATATTCTTTATTATTAGGAATTTTTTCATAGTTTTGAGAATTAATAGATTTATTATGAGTGTGCTAGCTGTTTATATGATCTTCTTGCTATTATTACTCTTTTGGTTGCTATTATTAAGATTGACTTATTCCTGGATTATGGATCGGTCCAACAAAAAATTGATTTTTTACCGTCCTTAGATCACCGCTTGACTAGGAGGTTTATTTCTGCTAGCAATTATAGTAGTAGGAATTTTAGATTTGACCCTGACCTAAGGCTTTATTTTATTTATTGATTTATTATTATTTCATCACAGTAGAGAGTTTAATTGATTTTTATTATCCTTCCAAATCAGCTGACCCAGGTTGATTTTTCACTTCAGGATTAACATCAGAGTAAAATGAATGTATATTGTCTCTAGCTTGGAATTCATTTTTTGATTGCGAATACATGCTTGATATTTCAGGAGAAGGACATTCATTACAAAAATTTTTGTTTTTTAGCTCTTACACAAGTTATTGTGTAATTTAGGACTAAGTCGCTTTTTATTCTCTTGTATTTTGTTAGCTCTTTTGATTAAATACTTAGTTTTTCAAAGCATAAAAATCGTTTTTTGAGCTCATTTAGGGTGTATGGTATTGCTTGCTTTGATTAGTTCCAGCCATACCATTTTCACCTGCATTTTACTTAGAAGAAGATGTCAGTTATTGTGATTTTATCATGTTCGAATGCTACTAATTATTATTTTTTGGATTTTAAATGTCTGAAAAAGTATGGATCTAAAATGTAGGGGGTGTAGAGTTGTGGCAACTTCGAGAGGTGGATGAGGTATTACTATTTTCTATCTGGTTAAATGAGTGTATGTTGTTTTAGTTATTGTCCTGAGCTATTGCATTCACATTCTAATTATTAGGAGTTGACCCATTATTAGTGTTATTGTTTGATTGTTTGTTTGGCTAATGTGAACTTAAATGCGACTAAGTAGAAAAATTGTACTAGCTGAATAATTTTTTCTTTTGCTATCCATTATAATTTAATTTATTATGTTAATTATGAGGATTCAAGTTATCATTTTAGAAATATTCGTAATACTCGTCCATGGTTTTTTGATTATTTGAGTAAGAGTGAGCAAAATGAGCATTTTGAAAATTATTTTCAGACTCTGAATAGTCCTCCTCTACATCTTCTTCTGTGTTTAATTGATAATCATTATCTTACTAGTGAGAGTATTTTAATTTATCAAATTAATAAGTGATGCTTTACAATTTTTATTACAACATCACAAAACGCATTTCCTTGCTTTTTAAGTTCGGTAAGTGTGTAGCGCTGCTAAATTAAGGCTATTAGTTTGATGCATTGGCAAAACTTGTCCTGTTTCCTAATGACATAGCTTATTGTCTTACTTCGTTTTATTCTTAAAGGTCATTTTACTGTTGGAAATGTGATTTCTATTATCCTTCGATTGCGATTGATACGTCTTAATCTAAAGGACTGCTTTCTTTTCCACAATCTAAATGTTATTTGTTGATTTAACTGTGGTCAATATGAGTTTTTTTACAATTTGATTGAGTTTCTTCAATTTGATTGCTGGGGGTGGTAGAATTTTCTTACTATCCTTATGTGCTGCTATTTGCATTATCATCTTCAGGCATTTCATGAAAGCTAACAATTAGTTTAATAGAACCCTTTTCCGTAAATTTAGTAGCATTAGAAAAGAGATTCTAAATAACTTGAGTAACTTCTAATTTAGGTATATTTACATAATGAGGAAGTGTCGACTGCACTAAAATTTAATAATCAACATTAGATTTTTGTTCAGCGATGGCCAAATTATTTGTCCAAAATTCCTCCAAATATTTGCTTATATCTATGCTTTTATACTAAAATTCGCAAATTTAGCCATCATCTTAGCGTTCTGTGATCTTTTTAAAGGTAGTCAGAGATTTTGTAATTAATTCATTCATATGAGTTACACTGTGTAAAAGAATTTCATATAGGGGATTCTACATTTAATTTAATTATATTTTGTAAAGCTCAATACAAGCTACGAGCTATTAAAGGGGATTCCTTAAATCATGAATCAAACTAGGAATGTAGTTCAGAAGCTTTTTTTCTATATCAGAAACAGCTGCTTGCTTTTATCCTGCAATTGATTTAGAATTTAGTTAATTATCTTACTTTTACGTTTTGTTATGCTTGTAATTTTGGTGTTGATTATTACTGTGATTTGTACTTTAAGAAATCTAGTTGTTACTATTGTTCGCATGATTGTTGTTTAAATGGTTGTTAAAGGTACTCAAGTTAATCGAGTTGGAATGGGAGTGCGGTTAACTCATATGATAGAAATTTTACTGCTGCTATTAATACTAATTGTATATATGCTATTGTTAAATGACCATAAGCTAATTTGATGAATGTTACTTGTTTTAAGCATGTTGATACATATCCAAATATCTTTTATATAAGGTATGTAATTATTTTAAATTTTCAAAATTTTATTTGTTTTTCTCTATTTTCTAACAATATTTTATAGCGTATTATTCTATTCAATGCTTTAATCTTATGGAAAGGTAGGATTGGAATGATAGTCAAGTATTTATTTCTATCAGGTTTTAAAATAAGCTTTAGTTTAATGGAATACTCTAAATTTATTTTCTATGTTATACTATTAACAAATAAATGTATTTGATTCTATACGAGTGAATACACTTGAAGCAAATATTTGATTCAAACGTTGTAATTATGTGTGTGCTCTTAGTTTATCTATTAAAGCTTGTTTATAATAAAATATTAAAAAGCAATTTGAAGATATCTACTAATTCTGCTGCTATATTTTTGAGTGCTATCAAAAGTCTAAAAAAACTTTCAATTATGAGAATTAGGATTTATAGTTTTTCTTTTTGATAATATCAGTTTTTACAATTATTATTACAAAGAATTATATGCTTTTACTTTTCTAAAATGCGCAAAAAGTAAAAAATCAAATAAAGAAAAAAAGAGAGACCAACTAATTGATCAAATTAAATATAAGTAAGGAGGATAGGGAGGAATGAAAGTGGGATAAATCAAATTTGATTTCTTGTTATTTAACTTAGATTAAGATTTAATCAGTGTTTATTATTTCCTTGCCAAAGCAATTTGCTTTTTATAATTTTATTTGCTTGAATACATTCATTCATTCATTCCTACATACATAAATATATATATTAGTGTATTATTAGATTTGGTGTATTTCTGTATTTATGTCTGTTTGTCTCTTGCATTATCTGTATTTATCTATCTCCCTCAATACATAAATACATATCCCCTTGTTTGGATTCCTATTTTTATTTTATAGTAAAATTTATAAAAAATACTTGCGCAGTTACCCTAAGTACATTTTACTAAAACTTCTGAAATGAAATAAACTATAAAATGATTAAAAGAAAATTAAATAGTCATACCTAAAACAGTCTATCGAGAGAAACTAAATATTTTAATAAAATTTGATTGTAAAATTTCTTATCTTTCTAATAGAAAAGTGTTAAAAAAATAATTGGAAATTTTAATTTGCATGAGTTATTGGATAAATAAGTTTTTAACTGCTTGCAGATGGCGTTTAAGATATTAATTTACCAGTGTTAATAAAATTCAATATTTAATTGTAATAGATTTTTCCTGAGAAGTCAGAAGATGAATAAATCTTTTGTAACTACCTTTCTAGACATATGTTGAATATCTGACCTTCTGTCTATTAGAAAGCAAATCTATTTTCATATTTTAAACATTCCAATGCGCTGTCTTACATTTTCTGAAACTAATATCAAAAACTGCCTAGTCTTCTATTATTTTCTCATATGATTATAAAATTTTTATAATAAGTGGATTCATATTCATTAGTAATAAAATAGACAAATCAACTAAGCATTTAGCATCAAAATATTTGATTCAAGCATTTAAAATGTAATAATAAGAAGATAGTCCCTGTGATGACTATATAAATTATTTTACTATAATTTTAGTGGAATTTTAGAATGATAGTTGTCAAAATAATTTAAATAGAAACAACAGTTAATGTTTATTGACCTTTCAGTTTATTTTCAACTAAAAATTCAATAAAAACAACAATATTTACAGCTGGTATAATTTTTTTTCAAGGAAAAATTTCTATGAAGTGTAAATACTTAATTATAAAATACTTTTATTTGAATTAATTCAAAAAAATGTTTTTATTCCAATAAACTACCTAACTCCAATAATATTTAAATATATACAAATAGTGCTTTTTAGATAAAACTGATAATTATATCTAGAACTATCTTTAAATAAAATTTTGCTTTCTAGAGGTAGATTGACAATTAAAGTTAGCCAGCTTATTTTTAATTTCTAATGATTGGCTATATACAAAATAAATTAATAGATTACATCAATTTAAAAATTATATAAAATTCGAAACAAAAAATTGAGTCTGTGTAAGAAAATCAACTTAAAAAGCTTTTAAGTGTTCTTTTTGAATCACCGAATCAAATATGACTTTTTCAAATAATTTAATAATAAACATAAAATTTATGCGATCGCTTATTTTTTATTAACATTAAAAATTTAGTCTCTTGAAATTTATCTAAATAATTACACATGTTAATTCTAAAAAAAAGAAAATTTAATATTCAAAAAGATTTCTTCTAAATTATAATTTTTACTGAAAATATCGATGTATTTTTTATAGGTTGTATGAAAATAAATCAATACTTTGATAGTTAGTTTATGCTGAATCTCTTTTTTTATTTATTGCGGCTACTAAACAAATATTTAGGCTATCTAATTTAAAGTTAAATTACTATTTGTTACATTATTTATTTAAGGCTTTGCAATAAAATTTAAAAATAAAATATCAGGTTAATTAACTTTTTAATTTTATTTCTTTGTTTCTCAATTATTAAGAATTGCAAAAGAAATTTATCTCATACTAAAGTAAATGATTATTCATACAATTAAATATATACTCAATTAAAAATATTAATTTATTTAATTAGTAATATTCTTTTAATAATCTTTTATGGAGAATGTCAATTAGAAATTGCAATTAAATTAAATATCTTTAAATTTTATTCATTTACCCATTATAATTAATTTTCTCAAGCAGCAATATCTATATTTGCAATTAGGAATAAAAAATTTTTAAAAATCAATTTACTTAAAGGTTTTAAATTTTTTTTAAATGTAATAAAAATAATTTAAGTTTGTTTTAAGAATGATGTTATATTTAGAGAATTGCTGATAGCAATTGAACAAGTTAAATTAATGAAATACAAAGAGATAAAGTGATCTATATTCTGAAACTTTTGGTAAATCTTAGGAATTTTTCAAAGTATACTTACTTACACTCACTCCTTATTTAACTTTAATTATTTGGAAAATCAAATTTGAGACTACAAAGAGGTGGAATTTATTTTAAATTATCAATTTATGAAGAAAGATTTTCCTAAATGAATTAATATAATTTAGCAACGTGAAATAATCATAAAACAGTTTATTCAATTACCTTTTTATTTTAATCTATTCCATTAAAAAAAAAAATTAATTGTCTATTTAAATAAATGTAAAAAATAAATTTAATTATTTGCTTATTGTTTTGAATTTTATTTTATTTTCTCTTGATAATAAAGTTTTAAGAAATTTAGCAAATTTAATGCGATTAATTTAAAATGTTATTTTAAATTGAAATAAATTAATGGGAATTAAGATTATTCTTTTATTATCATTAAGATTTATTATATGGTTTATAATATGCATGATGAAGTAATTTACTTAAACTTTTATGTCAAAAATATTTGTAAATTAATTAAAATAATAGAGCAAAATTATAGAGTATAATTTATTTAAGCTACTTTTATAGCACATGATTAGAGTTGTTAGGTTTAACCTAGCCCAAAAATTTATTAATTTAATTCTTTGGTAAAAGTTGAATGTTATATCATTTATTTGTTGTATGTAAAGAAACTAACTTAATTTTTTGTTTAAAGGGTTTGATTGGAAATAAATACTTCAGAAATTTATTAATTTATACTTGATAAATCAAAAGAAATTTTCCGACAAGAGCCTTTTTAAATAGATAAGAGAACATAATAGTTTATTTCAAACAAATAAAATATCTTAAGAAGCTTATTCAGTCAGCTCTATTTCAAATTTTAAGATTTTTTTGAAGTCATTTGTTGTAGAATAAAAAAAATATTGTAGCGCCAGTGATTGTTGTTGAAATTTAGTATAACCAAATACATTTTGACTATTAATAAGAATTAGATTAAAATTCAGATAAAACATGGACCAAACTGATATATTTGAGTGGGCTATATTTATAGAAAGTATTATTTCATTGATATTAAGTATCCTGGTAATATTCGCTTACTTTAGATTCAAGAAGATTAAGTCTTTTCCTTTTAAACTTATTATGCTGCTTTGTATTGCTGATTCATTTAATAGTGTTGGCTATTTTTTTGTTTTATTTCATGTCGAAGATAACTACAGTCTTTGCTAAGTTTAAGGATTTTTTATTTAATATTCAAATGTATCTTCATTCATAGTTACATCTGTAATTGCATTGAATGTGCTTTTGACTATTGTTTATAATAGGTAAAATCCTGAAAAATATACTAAATACTATCTTTTTGTAAGCTTTGTCATACCATTTATTATTGCAATTATCCCAGCTATTGCGGGAAAATATAAAAATGAAGCTCCTTTCTATTGTTGGCTTGACCAAAAAGACTATTCTTATTATGTGGTATTTGCTTTTGTTTTCTTTTATGGAGTTCTTTGGGTTAGTGTGCTATTTTTTATTTTCTGTCTTATTCGTGTATATAGATATATTAAATTTGTTGGATTAGAACGTCCTGCAGCTCGATTCTATAAAAAGCTTCTCAATTTTCCTATAATTATGATGATTTGCTGGCTTCCTTCTACTATAAATCGCATAATTGATTGGTTTAATGAAGATTATTCAACTCACTAATGGACTTATTTCATGCATATTTGCTTTGATATTCTGGCTAGTATTTTAAATGTTTGCATATATGGATTTAATGAGTAAGTGAGGAAAGAATTCCGCAGATACTTTTTCAGTAGATAAGGAGTTGAAGACTATACAGATTTGGATGATTAAGATAATAGAAAAAAGCTTTTAGAGCACCCTAAACTTTAAAAGCTCAATATTGATAGCAGCAGATTGAGAAATGATAATGAGTTAGGATCTCCAAGTGATATAGCTTTTTTTATGAATGAAGATGACGAATAGTTAGGATACAATAGAATAAATAGAGCAAACTAACAATCTGATCAGTATTAAGAAATTAATTTTTCAGCAGCTGACGAATCTTGAAATAATTTCTCTTATTATTTTTATAATTCATCTTAGAAAGCAAGCTTGAAAATAATAAAATTAAAAAATTTATTAGTAAATTCAAATCAAATTTAATTAATTTAAAACCATTTTAATAAAAATAAAGTTGTAAAAAAAAATATATTTATTAACTAAATAATTTAACAAAGACTATTTAATTTTTTAATCAAAAATTCAAAATTAATTTTGATAAAATAAATGAATAAATTATTTAATATTAATTATATTAATTATTTTTTATTTATTTATTTATGTTGTTGTTGTTATTTATTACAAATTTTTTTTATGAATGAATTTTAAAAATATTTTATTTTTTAATCAATTTTTTTAGAATAAATTTCAAAATAATAAAATAAATGGTAATCAAGGCGTGTGTCTATCTAATTAAATTATTTATGGATTTATTTAGTGTTGTTAAATAAATTGAATATCTTCAAGGGATTCTAAAATTCAATTCATCTATTTTTCCTTTTTATAAGAAATATTTTGTTTGTTTTTTTTGTTTGATTTTGTAAAATATCTTTTCAAAGCAGAAAAGAAAAAGAAATTTGTTTGTTTGGTTTTGTGTGTTAATTTATTAAATTGTTAAGTGAAATAAGAGCATTTAGAGTATAGTAATTGTTTAATACATAAAGAAAATATATCTAAAAAATATAATAAATTACTTATTTATATTTAACAATTAAATCTTAATAGCTTATTCTTAAATAGATATCAAACAAACAATCGAGTTTAAAAATAAATTATTTTAGTTTAATAGCATAGATATTCAATGGCAAGAAGAAGAAAATCTAGAAGCAATCGGTAATCTAATTGATTCACATTTATTTTCTTTATTTATTATTTTTTTTAAATATAAAATAGCGATTCTTCATCATCAAGTTCTTCCTCATCGTAATCTATCTACTTTACATTTATTTTTGAAGCAGCAAAAATTAAAAAATTAGCATTTAAGTCTTAAAAAAAGCAACTTTTAATTAGGATAAATAGAGTCTTTATAGAAATAATTTTATTGGTCACAACCAAAATTGATGAAAAAAGCATTCTGATAAAAAAAAAATTTATCATAACAAGAAATATTAAATGATTTAAAAAATAAAAATTTAAAAATTAAGATAAAATCATTTTAGTAAATTTTTAAATCAAACATTAAATTAATTAGGTCTAGCAGTGGATTAACTTCATCTAGTTCATCCTCCTCAGATTCATCTTCATCTTCTTCTTAAAGTAGAAGCAATAGCAAAAAAAAAGATGATAAGCTTAAAAAAAATGAATCAAGCAAATAAGCCTCCTCAAACTATTCAAAGAATAACAAAGCACAATCCAATGCAAATAACAATAACAGTGGCAATCGTTAAACAAAAAAGGATTCTAAAAATAGCAAATCCCGCTCTCGTAGTAAAAGTAATAGAAGAAATTCTCGCAGCAGACGTTCAAGCTCAAGAGATAGAAGATCAAAAGACTATAGTTCCAACACTCAATACAAGAAGTATCCTAGCAACCGTTACAGCAATAACACTTCATATCGCCAAGAAAGAAGAAATTCATACAAAAAGGAAGAAAGTAGCAATAGGAAGAGAAGTACTTCGAAAGGCAGAACTTCAACCATTGATAAATCCAAGCGTTAATAAAGTAAAAACAGTAAAAGTGGCTCAAGTAGTTCTAGCAGTAGAAGTAGCAGCTCAGCTTCAAGCAAATCTAGCAGCCGTTCGAATACACGTAAAACAGATAAGAAAACTTCTCCTCCAAAAGCCATAGATAAACAAAATTCAAGCTCAAACAACGATAAAAAAGTGAGCCAATAATAGCCAGAAGTCCGAAAAGAAAGTAAATACTATTAAATCACATCAACAGATAATTATAAAGAAACAAAATAACAAATAGATTAGATTCTTGAAATACATTCAAGTAGATAAATGAATTTAGAGGGAGAAATTAAAAATATCAAAAGGAAAAGCAGCAGCAAAGATAGGGAAAGAAAAGATTCATATAATTAAAAATAATAGTATAACAGTATCAGCAGCAGCAACAACAACAACAACAACAACAACAACAA
>JH720148.1:0-76361 GCA_000231845.2 Tetrahymena malaccensis 436 | reverse complement strand
AACAACAACAACAACAACAACAACAACAACAACAACAACAACAACAACAACAACAACAACAACAACAACAACAACAACAACAACAACAACAACAATAATAACTTTTAAAGGGAATAAAAGCAAGCTGAAAGAAAGAAATCTCCAGAAAGTGAAGATGATAAAAGAAAAAGAAGCCCTAGCAAAAAGAAAATAAGCAAGAATTCAAGCAAAGAAAACCAAAATAAAAGAAGTAGCAAAGGCCGTAACGACTCTTCAGATAGCGACAAAAGAAAAAGAAGCCCTAGCAAAAAGAAAACAAGCAAGAATTCAACCAAAGAAACCCAAAATAAAAGAAGTAGCAAAGACCGTAATGACTCTCCAAAAAGAAGTTCAAGCAAAAAGAAAGCAGAAAATAATTCAAACAAAGATAATCAAAATAGAAAAAATAGCAAAGATCGCAATGATTCAAAGAAAGATAAAGATGTAAAGAATAACCAATCATCTCGTTACCGCAGTCCTGATTCAAAAAGAAAATAAGAAAGAAGCTTATCAAAAAAGAAATCCAGATCTCGTGATCGTCGTGATAGTAGAAGAGATAACAGAGATAATTATCGTAATTAAGAAAATAAGATGTCTTATAGAAACAGATCCAGAGATAGATCCCCTGTTTCCAAGTCTTCCAAATACGGTGCTGATGAAAACAAAGATAGATATAACAAAAAGCCTTTGAGTGAGAATTAGCCAAAGGAAGAAAAACCAACAGAAAAGAAAAATGTAGAAGAAAAAATAGAGGAAGAAGAAGGAGTCGTTAAAAAAGGAAGAGGATTCTAATTCAATAGAGCTACTAGTGGACTTATGTATAAATGAATTAAATTTTTTATTTTTGAACAAATAAATTAAAAAAATTAATATTAATCAAAGGGGTTGGAAAGAAGATGACGAAGAAGAAAATGACAAAAAACTTAGAAGGTATGTATTCATTAAATTTATTTGTGATAGATATGATAATTAATTTATTATTTTTAATGAAAAGGGATACATTTAGGAATAGATTCAATCAGGTAAGTTTGTTTTTAAAACTTTTAGAATGAGAGTTTATTTATTTTGTTGAAGATTTTAACTAATTTTTGTAATGATTTGATGAGGATTGGTAGATATTAATTTATATTATTAATTGATAAATAAATAATAAATAATAGTTAGTTATTATAATTTTTAAAATTAACCTTTATAAAATTATTCTATTTTATAATCTGAAATATCAGTACCAGGAACATTATACTTTATCAACAATAAATACTACTACTATTACCTACCTACCTCAAATAATCTTGATCAAATCTTGAAATTCTTGAGGATTGATTCAGAGCTAATAAATTAAATTTCTTTTTATTAAACAGAGAAGAGATAGAGATAGTTTCTAAGGAAGGGATAAAAGTAATTCTAATTCACTGTGAATAAGCTGTTGATATATTTATTTATTTCTTTTTATTTAATAGGATACTATAACAAGGATAATAAGGAGTGGAGACATGATAAATTCGAATCAGTAATTAGATCACCAAGTGAAGGAGTAAGAATTATTTTCAATGATACCTTTCTCTTATTTTAACTTTATTTCAATATTAGAAAAAATTCAAAGAAAGAGATTCTCCCACCTATGATTGAAACATCAGAAAAATTTTCAATTCAAATATTTCCAGCTTAAATAAGCAACATAGATCAATCGGCAGATAAGTTTAAACAAACAATATTTATAACATTCTTATTTAAAATGGATTAATATAAAAATATTCATACATAATTGAAAAGTAGTATCTAAGTTATAAAATCAACTTTATATGAACTATTATGTATTTGTCTTAAATAAATAAATAAATAACCAAAGCACATTATCTAACTATTTATATCATATTTAAAAGCTTTATTTTCTTTAATAAAAAAATATGTATAAACATTCATTCAAGTTAGATAAAAATGTATTTTCGATTACTTAACTGCTGTCATTCATTCATTCATTCATTCATTCATTCATTCATTCAATCAGTCAAAAATTAATTAATCAATCTATTTATCAATAAACACTTTTTTATTTTTATTAATTTTCATAATGCTTTTAATTTTTTTATTATATTTATTTGAAAAGAAAAATTGATTTTTTTTCATTTAACAGAAAACACAATAATTATTAATCCTTTCTTCTTTTCTTTTCACAAAGATATATGTTTATTAATGATTTTTGATCAAATTATTTATAATTTTTAATATTTTTTTTAATAACAAGTTATTATTTAGAATATTATTTTCAGTATTAATTTCTTTAAATGAAAGCAAATAATAAATAAAATATAGGTTTAACAATTTTTATCTACAAAAAATCAATAGATCTTACAGAGATTAGTTCTATTTTTATTTTAAAACTACTAAAACAATATTTATTAGATAATTTTAAAATAAATATTTTCACTCAATATTATGACATAAATATTTTAAGAATTTATTTCCAATTAAAAGCAATTTTCTTTTTTTCTAATAATATAAAATAACAGGTTTTCTTAAAAATATTGAAATTTTTAATAGAAAATTAATTTTAGGATAACTTTACCATTAAAAAATTTAATATTTTAATATTTAGATTTATTCTTTATTTTAGTTCATAAAATTATTATGGAAATTAAATTGTTTTATTTCAAGTTCAATTATAAAAATTGCAAAAATTATAGGTAATTGCATTTAAGTGGTCTCTAAAATTGCAAATCTTTTTTATTTTTTATAAATTTCAAAAAAACTTTCTTATCTGAATAATATTTGAAATAGAATTTATTTATTTGGAAAACAATTAAGAAAAATATTATTAGAGCTAATTAAACATAGAATGGTCAATTTTTAACATACTAAACTATTTCTTGCAATTTTTAATTCAAATTTTTATATTCTTACTACTCTGCTATCCACATACCCCAGTTGCCTTTTTAATTTTTGAGGTATATCATTTATTGTTCATCATTAAAGCCAAAATTCATGTCTTTTGTAAAGTAAAATTTAGTGTCCTCTTCAAACTTAGCTTAATTTAATTAGATTAGAGTATACTTTCTTTTTTAATCATTAGTATTTTCTTCTACTAAAAAACTTGGACCTTTTTACTTTGTATGCCAAACATCTGCAAACTCAAGCAATTTAGTAATTTTACACACTAAAATGATTTATTTTAGCTTTGGTATCAGTCTTTAAATAGCTTTAAAGTTTATTTAATCTATTTCTTACTATATTTATTCCTATTACAACTAGAAATTAGCAACTTCACTTTGCGTATTCATATATATTATTTGTTATTTGGGTAATCTTTTTATAAATATTTATCTTAACGTAAATAGAAACTATTAAATTTTAATTAAATTTTCTTTCTTTTTTTTGTTTTACAATATTAAAACCAAAAATTAAAAAAAAATTAGCGATGTTCAGATCTTATGTTGCTTTTCTTATATTTAATTAATTAATTATCTATTTGTTTATTTCTTATTTTTGTGTTTAATTATTTATTTATTTTTTTATTTGATTTAGTTTTCTGTTTTAATTTGCTGTAGTTGTTTTCTTCAAATATATTTCAAATTTTATCTGATATTTTTCTGTTTTTCTGATTTTATTTTTTTAATTTATTTATTTTATTTTTTATTTTTTTTCATATTTTTTATTTTTTCTTTCTTTCTTTTTTGTTCTTCTTATGCTCTGTTTCCTAGATATTATAATGTAAATTAAAAATACATAAAATCTATTTTAACTTTAAAGAGCTAAGAAAGAGGTTGTCTCGTGTTATAGGCTTCGAAGTTTTGGGTTACTTTCTTTAGCTAAGTTTCTAGTGATTTACAGTTAATGGAGCGATTGGATTTAAAAACTTTGGGGCAAGAAGGAAGGATGCGTATTTTAATATTGTCAAAAACGTTTTAATCCATTAACTATAAACTATAAGACACCTAGCTTCGAATTTGAGATCCAAAACACTACTTCCTATATCTGCGCGTATTTTTTTTACTTTTTTTTCATTTTTTTTCAAGCGCTTGACAAGGCAACCAAAAATTTTTTTGATTTGAATTTTTTTCGAAATTAATAATTTATAAAGCTTTTGATATCTTTTTTGAAAATTTTAAAGAAATAATTTGATTTCTAATTTCATTACAACTTTAGAAAAGATTAATTAAATATTAACTCCTTTTTAACACCAAATAATAAATGAATTAATTAATGGTGATAATATATATAAATTAAGTAAATATGAAATTATACTTATTTAGCTGAGAATTATTGACTGAAAAGTTTTCAAGCTTGTTGATAAAATTATTTTATGTTTTTATTTAAGAAATAAATAATTAATTTTTATATATGATTTTGCTGTAAAATAAACATAAATTATACTATTATTACAATACAGATAATATTTGTATAGAAAATATTTATAAAAAGTAAAAATATTTTGAGAATGATTAAAGCTGAAGATTTCGATATTTAGACATGGTAGATTAATTGGTGTTTAATTATGAAATTCAACTAATTTTTCTGAATATTTTAGTATTATTGTTTGGAATCAGCACCATGATGGAGGATCTAAGGAACTGACTAATCTTAATAATAATTTCATTTGTAATGATTTTTAAGTTTTCACAAAATCAGATAAAATATGAAAAAAAACTATTTAATATGCATCACAATAGAAATTAAGTCTTTATAAAATGGATAAATCTCCCCAAATAAATAGGAGCAGATAAATGAATTGATCTAAAGATGTAACATTTATATTTTAACAGAAATAAAAATTGAATCAATCATATAAAAGGTGAAACCAGCTTGGCAAAGTTAAATGAAATCTTAGTTGACTTGAGTAAATAATTAGTTATTAAATGTTATGATAGTATTTATGCTAAACATTAATAGACAAAATAGTTATTATTTGTGGTGATACTTATTCTAAAGAAAAATAAAAACTTTATGATGCTTAAGCTGATGATGAAGATGACTATAGTAAATTGAACAAATTAGAAAAGTTTATGGAAATGCTAGAATCTGCCTATCAAGTTTGTGTAAAAAAATTAAAATTTAAAATTATTTTTTTTGTCATATTAATTAAATTTTTAAAAAGTAATCCAGTGTGAAAAAGTTTACTTATGACATAAACCCAACTGAGTTACAATTAATTCTCTCAAGATGGTAATAATTATATTAAACAACATAAGTTAGTATATCAATATCTCAAACAAAACAAAAGGTAACTAGGCTAAATAGAAAATGAATTGTTTGCAGAAACATTTGAAGCTGAAGATCTACAACTTTGATTTGATTACTTGTTATATATTTATTTATTAACTTATTATTAGAATTAAAAGCAAAATGCAATGAGATAAATGGATTAGATTTAAATGAAATAATTTGAAAATGTAAATCTAGAATGAAGACATTTAATAAAAAGGTTTATAAAATATTATTTATTTTGTAATTGACTTTAGAATTTAGTTGTTTGTAAAATTTATATAATTGATCAATCATACTTAACTAAAAAATATAGATTATATTCTTCTATGTTTAAAAATTTTAATCTCATAGTAAGAGTGATGCGATAGTTAATACTTTCCTTTTATCAAAAGAATTTATTTATATACTCTTTGCCCAAGATAGATAGTTAGTTAGTTAGATATTTATTAATATATTTACTTATTATTTATTCTAGTTATTCTAAGTTTTATTAACATTTGTGGTTTTTAAGTTTTGATAATTAAAAGATATATGTAAATAAAGACTTCAATAGCCAATTAAAATATAATATTTTATATTAAGTATAGAGATAGGTATATAGAGTTTATGTATATATTTATGTGTGTGTATGTATGTATGTAATTATCTATGTGCGTTAGGAGTGGAGTTAATACTATCGTTTAGTCTTATAGATAGCTAGCTGAGAAAATTATGGGTTTGAGAGAAGGAAGATAGTAAGGAGATTAGTTAAATATTTATTATTATCATTATTATTATTATTTTAAATGTACATAGAGAAGAATTAATTAATTAGATAATGAATGCATCTTTTAAATCTCTACGTTATCACTTCTAAATAATTATTTTGAATTATATATGAATTTATTTATGTAAATATCTTTTTTTATGTTTTTTTTGTTTCTGTGAGCTCATTTATTCATTTTTTTATTTAACTAACTATAAACGTGGTTTTATATTAAGTATAACTAACTCATTTCTTCTTTTAAAAGTCTATCTTAACTATCATTTTAAAGGCTTCATAGATTCTTTATACTTTACATAAGGGCCAAATTCTGGCCTTTTTTCATTCACCCTATCTGCTTTTTATGCTGTTTTAAATTATTCCAAAGCTTTTTTTATTAAAAACAAATTTTAAAACCTATTCTTTAAACATTTAATTATTTAAGAAGCTAATAAATTACTATCTTTTATAGCACTTACTCCTGAAGATAGGAGTCCTTAAGGTATTCTCTTATCTGGACATTAACCCTTAAGTTAAAGGATTGTTTCGCTTTCCTCTCTATGTTAATTTTATTTAATAAATATTTTAACTAAAAATTCTCTTTTAAAGTAGCTTTACCTAAGAGTCTTTTAGAGCTTTACCATTTTAGAAACAAATTTTATTTTATTCCTTAATATTTAAGCTTCTATTTTTGTTAATAAAAAATATTTTAATTCTTCTTCTCAATAATGTAAAATAAATAAATAAATAAATAAATAAATAAATAAATAAAAATTACTCTCTGACAGCTTATTCTAAGAGTCTGTACCTATACTTGTTTAGGATCCTTAAGCACTATTACCAGTCACCTTTAAAATTTATTTGTGATCATTTTCATCGAGATCATCATCATCAGAGAAATCTTCCCCACTTGGCTTAATTACATGATAAAGCATTTCAGAAATTTTTTCTGAAACAAAAGGAATACTCCATGTAAAAATATCCATAAAGTGTGGAAGCAAATAAGGATGTTATGTATAATTGTATTATTAAATATTTAAAGTATTATTTTCGAACTTAATTACAGCACCTTTATTATTATAAACATCACAGTAATTTGGAGCACTAAAAATTGTTATTACAACAGGGAATTCACTTCCATTCCATCTATGCATCTTTTTATTTTAAAATTTTCTTGTTATTATTTTGACTTTTGTAAAGTTTTATTAATAATTTGAAGGAAAAAAGCTAAAATATATTTTTATTTAATTGTTTAAAAAGTTTATTAAATAATTTAGAAATGTTTAGCTGAAATATTTCGAAATAAATCATAGAATTTTTTGATCGAAATAAATATATTTGATTTTCCTAAAACTTTTAAATAAATTTTGGGATTTAATTCTTATTTAATGCTTTTTGTAATTAAAGATTTTTTAAGAATATTAAATTCATTCATTTATGTGGAATAAGTTAAAATTATTAGCTTTTGAATTACTTTATATCCATCTATTTGGGCTTCATGTGCTCTTATTACTGAAATTAACTAGTTATCATCTAAAAATTTACGAACTGCATCGTTACCATAAAAATATGAACATCCTCTAACATCATTTACTCTATATGGAGTTTCACATAAACCATCATCATTATCAACTGGATCACTCCAGAGTAAATCACAGAATATTCCTTATCTAGGAGGCTCTTTAAATCTATCTACTCGCTTAATATCGTCAAGCTATTAATTAATTTTACAATAAAGAAGTTTTTTTCACTATATTTTTTGCTTATCTTAATATTTTTTTACTGCTTTAAGTTCAGGAGAAATTCCACCATGAAGGGCTAAGAATTTTCCATTTATGATACATGATAAAGGCATTAAATCGAAGGAATCCATAACGATTTCATATAGTTCTTAATCAAATTTGTACTTACCTAATTTTTTAATAACAGTTTTATTCATTTCGGTTGACCCTTTACAAAATAAAAACTATAGCAATTACATTCGTCTCTAAAGTTAAAGAAAGTAGTCATCTATCTGCATTCGTGGTTACCTCTTAAGAAATAAACTGTTTCTGGGAAATTTATCTATTAAGTATTTGAATATAAATTTTTGAAAAATTGATAATAAGCAAGTAAGTTATAATAACTAACATATTTTAAATGAAATTTTGAATTCAAAAGGGATTAAGTAAAATAAAGTATATACTTTAATTGAATAAAGAAGGATGAGGACTTCTATTGAGAACGATCCTCTGTCAACGAAATCTCCTAAGAATAGATATTTTGTATTTTCAGGACTTCCGCCAACTTCCAGTATTTTAAGAAGATCATAAAATTGCCTTAATTTACAAAAAAATATCATTAAAATAGTTTCCTAGTATTGCTTTTCTGAATATATTCTTAAGTTATTTGCTAAACATTATTTAAGACTTGTTTATACTAATAATTTTGCAATTATTCTTTGCTATTAATTTCAGATACTGTTTATGATGTCAGCAAAAAGGGATTATTTTAAACGTTTATTGTATAAATCTATTTATTGGTGAGCATATTTAATTATTTAAATATAATAGCTTACCCATGTATATCTCCGACGACTGTTAGGGGATCTTGCAAGACAATCAAGTTTGGTTCATTTTCTGTTTTATAAACGAAAGTAAGAAAAACAAAACAACGTTAATTAATATGATATTTAATTAAGTGGTTGTTAGATAGCTTAATTAGAAATGGAGGAAAAACTCCTTTCTACATTCTAAGCATCACAACAAAAGCTGTAATTTAAAAAAGAAATTTATACTTAATATTCTGTTGCAGTCATCAATTAACTTTATAAGATTTTCTTTACTTATTCTTCCTTCTTTCTACAAGTGATCTCTAATCAGTTTCCAATCGGGCTTCCCATCTAAATATTAAAAGCGTTTTAGTATAGGAAAATGGAGAGAGAAAAGGAAAATTTAGTTAAAATTGGAGATTGAAATGTAGCTTAAAATCATATTTCAAATAGAATTTTTAATAAATTAGCTATGATTTCTGAAAACTTAAGTTCATTTATTTATTTTCCTATTGATTGTTATGATGAGAAATCAGATTCTAACTTATTTGAAATTGTTGGGAAAAGTGATTTAAAATCTAAGAATGAATTTATTCTACTTTTTCCCCACATTAACTCCTTGGAAAGAGGTCTATGAGGAGGAGGTTTAACATTCTTGACTTTACGATCATTCTATGGGTCATTTAATAATTCCATTGCTAGAATACTTTATTTATTTGATCCTATAAATTAAATTAATTAATAATTTTGAGCTTTATTATTTTTTTATTTATTTTTTATCTTTACTATTAAAGCTTTTACAAAATTAATAGCTGTGGCGCATGATAAATCATTCTTCATATGTTTGTTTTACTTAGTTATTTATTTATTTATCAATTCATTCATTCATTCATTCGAAAAAGTCCTTATCCGCTACATTCATAAAACAAGTTTAAATCAATTTTATTTTTAAATAACTATTTCTCCTTAAATATATATTTTTAATTAAAATAACATATTTTATCAATTTTTTTCATAATTCAAGTCTTTAACCTTTTACTTTCACTATTTTTTATTCATTCCTTTATATATTATTAAAAATTGAACAGTAGCTAGGAATCTAAATAGATAAATATATTTAATTTTCACTGATAACATTACTTCAGATAATTTTTACTTTTCTTTAAGACTTTTAGCACTTTTTTTCATACTTTACGCAGTTCATTTACCTATAAGCCATAGAAACATAATTAATGAAGATATTTGAGTTCTTTGTATACAAAATATTGAAAAAACAAATTAAATATATCAGATTTCACAATAAGATTAAAATGAGTTTAATAAACCAATACTTTACTAAACATTAACATCAACAAGTGAGTTTTTATTATTGTAAATATCTATACAAAATTTTATTAATATTAGTGCAATTTTAAGTTGAGCAATTAGTATTAAGTATCGATTTTGTTTTAATAAATTATTTATATATTAAATTAATAAAAATATTTTTTCTCTTATAAATAATTATTAATCTTTATTAAATTTATAAATGCTTTAGAATATCATGTAAAACCAATGATAAATAAAATAACTTCCTTTCCATAAAAAATGTAATGTTTTATTTTATTAAAAGGCTAATTTAAACATAATGAATTCAAACAAATTATATTTTTAAAAGTTTGTATTTAGATTAAATTTTTATTTATTTATTTTAAATAATAATCATTAAATTTTTGTCTTGACTAAATAAAAATGGTCCTGATTAAATAACATAATTATTAATCTTACAATTGTAAGTTATCTATCCTCAAATTTAAAAATATTGGTTTAATTTATGATAAATTTATAGTAAAAACTGATTTCAGTTATCGTACCAAATCAAAATTTAATAAAAAAAATGTTAGTTAATTCAAAGATGAAATATAAAAATAATATCTTTATGAGGATGAGAATATAATTAATAATGCAATTTTAATTAGTAATTTACAAGTATGTTTCATTTAAATAGCTAAAAATCTTTTAAACTTTAGATGAAAATCCTTTTAAGTAAATTTGGAAAAGTAACAGCTGAAAGTAAAAAGTTAAATTTCGGTTCAACTAAATATTTACAAATAAAAAAGTCTGAAATATATTTACTTTAAAGTTAAAAAGGAGATATAGATAGATAGATAAATAAATAGAATGAGAAAAGATGTAAATTGAGTATATTTGAGAATCTAAGATATTCAAATATTTTATTATTTAGAGTTGTTCAATCTTTGCTATTTCAAAAATAGAGTTGTGCATTGTGAAAATCTGAAGTTGTTAGTATTTAATTGGTATGAATGGATTATGTTATAAAAATAAATACTTGCCTAATATACAGTAATATTATGTTATTATCTCAAGGAAAAAGTTTAATACTATTGTTTTCTAACCTTACAAACAAATTCGCAAAAAATAGCTTTAGAAAAATATATACTATTATACTTTACATTAAAAAAAACAAAAAAATCGAATTTTATCAGACTACAACTTTCCATTTTTGTGGCTGTTGCTTCTTTAGCGCTCTACGCTTTCTAAAATAGCTTTAGCTTTATTTTCCTTTTTAAGCTGGTAGCATAGATCGATTTATAGGAATAGGTTCAAGCAAGTTTACATATTTTAAAATAAAATTAGATCTTAAATAAGATACAAATATTGATAAAATATATTAGCTAAAACACTGTTTTTATTTAGGCTGATTGCATTTATATCTCGCTAATAGCTAGGTTTTATTTAAGTATTTTGTTCATTTGATAACTTACCTACTTATATAGTTGTTTGAATGAGCTTTTAAATTCAGAGGATAAGTGAAAAAAAGAAAACTCAATTCTCCAATGAAGAAGGTAGTTCTCCATTATCTTAATTAGAGGATTAAGAAATTGATAACTAAGTCATGATTTTTGGTGATATTGTAAAAAATTATGAAAGAGTTAAGAAAAAGAAGCCTACTATTTCATCGTTGCTGAAGTCAAGTCCTAAAAAAGTAAATCCTCCTGATATCATAAAGCTTTCTTTAGATAAAAAGAAATGCAGTTCAATGTTTGAAGAGGATAAACTATTTGAGTTCAGCTAAAGATCATTAAACCCAACTCAATATAGAAATTATAAGAAAAAATAGCAGTAGAACGGATCTCCAACTCCGACTCCTAAAAAGCATAGCAATAAAGTAATGCCTGAGCCGATTATGGTTTAAAGTAGTAATAATAATAGTGAAATTCCAGCCTAAGTATAACCTTAATAAAGGAATTCTAATCCTTAGATATCATCGCCTTTCGTGATTGCATCTATCATAAAACTATAATAACAGCAGGAAAATCGTATATCATAATTGGATAAGATTGGATTAGATTAAGTATAATTTAAATTTATTACAAAATTTACTTAATAATTATTGATTTTTCAACATCCATTTATAACCTAAAATTATGAATTTTTAAATTATAAAATGCTCTCATTTAGATTTTAAGATAGATAGATAGATAACTATTTATTAATTTATTTATTAATCACTCTTTTAATAATATAGTTTCTCAATTAAGCTATGCAAAATCAACATCTAAATAGTTCTATTAAAAAAGATCTTAAGATAGCTCTAGAACGCAAGTTGATTCAACCTCACCACTACAGATAAGTACTTATTTTACTTTATTTAAAATTAATTGGGACAAATTAAAATATAATAAATAATACATAATAGTTGTTTCTAGTCGGTACAAATGCACAAGTAATAATGATGCAAAATAAAGGATACTACCAAGCTCTGCTAAAACAAAAAAATCATTATCCTATAAAATACTTTGATAAAATAAAGCTAGTAAGTTTAATAATAAATTTAGGAATTCATTTTATTTTATTAAAAATTATAAAGGATGTCTGCAGAAGCTTTGGGAATATGCAAAAAGATTAGAAAGCAGTTTATGAAACTTCTCTTGATAACATACTTTGTGCTATTGCAATTAGAAACCCTTATATACACTATTGTCAGGGAATGAATTACATAGGTGTTTTTATTTTAAAGTACATAACTAATGGCAACGAGGAAGAAGCTTTTTGGATATTTGTTCAACTACTTGAGTCTTTTTTATCTTTGGAAATGTACAACAATCCAGAGTTTTTTGTTTATTACTTTAATATGCTAGAAGAATATCTCAATATAGAATTTTCAGATCTGTATTAAAAGCTAAAAAAAAATCACGTGCAATAATTATCCTTCCCATTCAGCGAAATATTCACCCTTTTCACAAATTAGATAAAACCATAAGTAATTATTTTTGACTTTGATTTTTTTGTGTAAATTAATTAATTCTATCTAAAATAGATAACCATTTAAATCTGGATTAATTTAATGTTACAAGGATAAAGAGCACTCTTTAAAAGCGTTGTAACTTTGTTAAATATATTTAAGACATAGCTGATTCAAGCAGATGACTCAGGTAATTTATAAATATTAGTTTTTTTAAATTGACAAAAGTAATTATAAATTTTAATTAGGTAGCATTCATTAAGTTATAGATTAGATTAAATAATATGACAATGAAGTCGAGTTCTAAAACGAATATGATAAGTATTATATAAATAAAAGAGCCTTTATGATAGCACTTAATACATATAGCGAAGTTTAAAGACTCGAAAGTAATGGGAATAAAAAGAGTTAATTAGCTTTTAGCTCTATAAATGAAGAGTGTGATCTCAAGTCTCCAATTTGCCTTCATGTATAGTAAACGATTAAGCTTTTAAAAAGAAGCTTTTCTTACTTTATCTACAAAAATGCAAATAATATTGAAGTCACTGATACTGATTATTTTAGTTCAGCTAAGTAATAATCCGATTTCAATTATCATCACAATTAAGTAGGATTGAATCAGCTACTTTTATAAAATTAAGATTAATATGATTAAGAAAAATACAAAATTGCTTTGTAATAAGCTGATAAATCTATGTTAGGTTTAGCAGATTTTGAAAAATAAATAGCCACAGATAATTTAGATGATTTACTAGTAGGAAGATTCTATCATATGTGCTAAGTTATGGATTTTAGGCAAAATGGTAGCATTCTAAGACCATCTTTGTCACCTAAAAATAAAGAAAAATCTTAATTCAGATCTCCTTAATTTTTATCATTAAAAAAAGTAAATATAATTGAAAATGAAGGTTAAATCAACCTTCAAGAAGAGTCTTCTTTAGACATAGGCACAGATCCTTTCCCTGTCTTTTAATAAACCTCATCTATAATTGTTAGTCCTCATAGAGAAAAAAGTAAAACTCACTCAAGTGTATCTAACGGTGAATCCAATTAATAGTAAAGAAAGAAAGAATTCACTTTGTATAATTAAAATTACATAAGCTATCATTAAAATGAGGATGAATAAAATGATGAAGAAGATTAAGATGGAGATTATACTTACATATTTAATAAAAGTTAAAAAGACTAAGCTCCCAAAAGAAGAAAAAGCATAACACTAAATGATGAACAGTAAATTAAATAATCTCAGGGTTTTGAACAAGTTAGTTAAAGTATAAATCAATAGTTTAATTAATATGAAAATGGAATTATTCAATAATAAAATCAAAACTAATAAGATTAGCATGATAATTCACCTTTGTAAGTAAGAGAGAGAAGTACTTTTATCCTCCTTAAAAAAGACAAAAACGATAAATTTACTATCTAACTTCCTGCCTATACTTAAAATTGTGTAAAAGTTGTAAACAACGGAGTAGAGTAAAAAATTTTGAAATACTGAAAAATAATTCCAACCACAAAATAAAACAATCTCATCTTTCAATTATCAAATAAAAAATAAATAAAAAATAAATAAATAAATTCAATCAACCAATTTTCTAAGTTTTGTTTATATTAAATTACTATATTAAATCTAATTAAAATATGTATTTATATGATATCACATGTACTTTATATGTAAATATTTTTAATTATTATGTATTCTACTTTTATTCGTTTTAAATAATAGACGTAAAATATAAATCAAACAAGATTAAGTAAACAATAGTAAAAATTGTTGAAACGATTATTATTTTAAAAGTTAAATAATGCGGTCTAATATAATTTTTATAGTTTATTAAAAAATATCTTTTATGATGAATAATTAATATTTCATATTTAAATATTTAATGATAAAAATTATGATATTTAGAACAATTTTTTAAAGATTTATTACAGAATGAAGTAACTAATTAAAAAAATATAGATTGATTGCTGAAAAATAAATAATTTATTGATATTATAAATATAAATGTAAATATGATTTTTTAATTTGCTTTTTATTAATTATAAATTTTACTAAATTTTTCAAAAACTAAATAAAATATTTTTTTTTAAATAAATAAATTGTTTAAAATTAAAAATTCATTTTTGTATTTAAGTGATTAAAATTATAGATTTTACATTAATTTGTTAAGCTAATAATAATTATTATAAGATATATTAACTTTACCATTTTTGAAAACCAAATATTTTCAATTAAAATTAAAGCAAGTATTTTAGCTATTTTTCAAATATGTTTTAATTAAGATTTACTTACCCACCACTTGATACACTTTCTCATATGCTAAAAATATAAGGGCTCTATATTAATATTCAAAAATTTTAATTTCCAACTATAAAAAAAGTATAATAACTACAGCAATAGAATATTTAGTTCTACTGGGATTTTAAAACTACTTTAACCTTAGTTTTATTTTAAATAAGTGATATTCAAATTAAATATTTTTTTTTTAAATTAGTAGATGGTTAATTATAAATTAGAAAAGAAATAAAAGAATTTTACCCCATATGATAGACTTTAAAATATTTGTGATAATGAAGTACAAAGAGGATTATTTATAAAAAGCCTGTTTGAAGATTAAGCTCTTTTTGTTTAAATAAAATATCATTCTTTATTCAAAGAAGACAAAATTTATAAGATTTTTTATTGCTTTGAGGATATTAGATCCATTGAGAAAATATTCGAATTAGCATTTCTTGATGATAAAAACATAAATATCAAAAAATAATATAGTCTTTATCAATAGTTGACCTATTAAGGAATATAATTAACTTTTTGGTTAACAAAGAAATCATATTTTTTTTCAAAAGAAATTTATTTGAAGATTATGCACTTAGCTTTTAAAAATGTAAAATATAGGCAACATTTTTAAATAGCTTGTAAATTATCTGAATCATTTTAAATACAATCTTATACTTTTTTTATTAAATATTTTAACTATTTATCTAGTTTTTTTAAATATCATTAAACTTGTATCATTCATTTGAATATTTAAATTCGTAAGAGATAATAATAATTTATTTATTTCCAAAAATTTAGAATTAATCTTACAATTAGTTAATATTTGCAAATATATTAGTTAAATTATTATGTATAATAATATTTGGTTTTTAAATTTTTAGAATATTTAATATTTAATTTATTAGAATATTTAATATTTAATTTATTAGAATATTTGATTTTTAATTTATTAGAATATTTGGTTTTTAAATCATTAATATATTTGATTTTTAAATGATAAGAATATTTTGATTTCATTTTGGAATTTTAATGATGGTCTTGTAGGCACAAAAGCAAAAACCATTGATTAACTACCAATTAAGCTTGGTGAATTAGGTAAGAGTAGTTAAGATAGCTCAAGACTTACTATCTTAAAAACCAAGGGTACTCATTTTCTTAAATATAACATTAATTGAAATAAAATTTTTATTCTCACCTTAATAATTCTAAATCAACTCTATTCCAAATTAAAATAAGATTACTGTCTTTAAAACTGCTATTTTTTTTGCAACTAAATAAATAAATAATTATCAATTAAAAAAAAACAGAAAAAAAAAAAACTATGGGTCAAAGTAATATAACTATTAAATAAGACATTTATTGTTAATAAAGAACCTTATGTTAACTGGATTCAGAAAAAGATCTTATTTGTTTAAGATTTGGAGATGGAAGCTATGATCAGTTATAGGAATCCTCAAGTTTTATAAAATTTTTAGATAAATACTAAGATCATAGGATAAAACTAATTATGGTTATGGGTGAGCGCGGAAACGGTAAATCTACAGTTATGAACTTCTTGATATAATAATTTTAAAATGCTGAATTTTGTACTGAGATATTTCCCCCAGGAAATGGAAGTAAGAGTCATACAAAAGGCATTAAATACTATTTCCCTTAAAAAATAAATGAGTAAAAAGAAGAAATACTGGTATTATTTGATTGTGAAGGCTTTGATTACTCTAGTGATAGTGCTCAAGAGGAAAATTTGAAAAAGCTAATTTGTCTCATATCTAGATTATCTACTTGCCTATTTTATGTACATTCAAATCCTAGAATTGGTGAAGGGTTTTAAAAAATTATAGATTTACTAAAATTAGGTGAAGAAGATTTTACACATAATAATTTTATTGAAATATTTAATATGTGGAATGGTATTGATAATGTTGAAGTTTACAAACAAGTATATCCTTTTATAAACAAAACTTACAAATTAAGATCATTTTAGTTTGTTGGTAAAAATACTATTGAAAATAATATTTACTTTCAATAATTTATTGAAGAAATAAAAATAATAAGTAATGATTGTAAAAGAGCTAAATATGTTTCAACTTAGAAATCTTGCGAAAGTTTTAATAAAAATTAAACTTGCAAAAGTTTTAAAGAAATTTTAATTAGTTCTTTTTAAATAATTGAGAATAACATGAATACCGTAAGCATAAAAATATTCGTGGAAGTAATTGATACTTAATTAAAACTCAAAATTTAACATTCTGAAAGAATGGTTGACATGAGAAAAAATTTGTAAAAAGATTTTAAAGAACGTTTTTAAGAGATTAATTCACATGTTGGTAATAGCTACTTATCTGAAAGTATTTATGAGTTATTCAATATTTCTTTTCAAAATTATTAATTGAAAGAAATAAAAAAAAAATTTGACAATTCTTATTAAAAATGGAAAAAAAATTTTGAAGAAGCATTTGATAATATGCTTGAATAAGGAACAAATTTAGGTCATGAATAAAGAACTAAAATTATAAACTAGTATCTAAATTTAGATTCCATAAAACCTGATGATATTAGATAATATGAAAAATATAAAAATACCATTAAATCAGATTTTGAAGTGACATCTAGAAGGTTTTTCTATTCTTTGGCCTTTGTAGCTTCTTCAGGAGGAGTATTGGTAATTGCAGAAGGTATGGTGACTGCTGGGTTAATAGCGATGGTAGGATTAGGAACTATTTGTTTATCAGGAGGATTATTAGGCTTAGGTTTAGGATGTTTATATAAAATATTTAGATATTCAAAATAATCGTTAACTATTCAATCGAAATCTAAAAATCTGAAATAGGCTTTGTTTTAATCTATTAATAATAAAGAAATTATAAAAAATTAAAATTAATAGAATATGATTAAAGTAATATAAATTTTAAAATCAGAAATTACTGGATTAGAAGAAAAAATAAACTCAAATTTAAATCTTGAGGAAATATATCCTGTTTGTTTTTTGATGTTGATAAATTTAATTTCTAAACCCTTTGATGAAAAGCAATTAGATAATTTAAAAAATAATAATACAAACAATCCTTATTTAAAAGATTTAAAGGTTCTTGAAATTGCAGTTTAATAAGCTAAATAACTTGAGGAAAACCAACCTATTGATCTTATAAAAATCAACTCTTTAAATGAAATTAAAATTGAAGATAAAGATATTTCAATTTATGACTCTATAGATGGTATTGAATTCAAAAATTATAATTTAAAACGACAATACGAAAATTAATTTATGGATTAACAATAAAATGAGCTCTACAAATGTTTATTTGTCTTAAAAAATAGGAATGAAAATATGCTCGTGAATTTTGTATTGTACACATATTTTGGAGAGTATATATAGTCTGAAGAGTTTGCTAAGCTGGTTATGGAATAAAATCTAATACAAAAAACCTTAAATTTTTAGAATAAAATATTTAATTGATTTTATTTTGTTTTTATATTCTTCATAAAAAATCTAAATCATAAACAAACAGCATTCTAATTTTGTTTTTTATTTTTTAAAATGTAAAAAAATAAATTATTTAAAATAAATTGTTCTTTCATTTTTTTAATTTGTTAAACCAATAAGGTTTTCTATTAATAAATGGTATAATTATATCATTTTAATTTATAATTTATTTAAAAATATTATTTTTAAATAAATCCACTTGAAATAAATTAGATAAGCTTAAATTCGCAAATAAGGCATGCAATCTATTTAATCATGTTTTTAGTAAAGAGAAATAAATTATTTTTTCAGGTAAAAAGCATTCACATAAAATGTTTTCTTCACTATAAAGTATTATTATTAAATGTAGCAATTCAATTAACAAGTATTTGGGAGTAAGAATGTAGGTATAAGATGAATTAAAGTATGAAGTAGAAAGTAGAGATTTTTATTTTGGCGCTTTTAGAATGATATTAAAAATGAATAATAAAACTAAGAATGGTGTTAATTATTTCTTTATTAAAAATAAAAGTTAAGATCTTGATTTATTTTACAAGTAAAAAAATCAATAAATTATATCTTATAATAATATTTTTCTATTGTTTAAAATCTAATTTTATAATTGCTACAAAAGATTCAAAAACAAAAACATTTATTAATTACTAGGATTAAAAAAAGCCAAATAAAGATATAATTTCAAACTAATTGTGCAATGTTATAATAAAAGAAAAAAGGAACTTCAGTGAATGAGTCCGCATCTTCCGCTAGTAAATAAAAAGGAACCCAATCAAATGAAAATTCTGCAAAAAAAGATAGATAAATATATTCATCTGAAGAATAAGATGTATAAAAGTCAAGTAATGTCCTTCAAAATAATTCTGATGGATAAAATTAGACAAATTAAGAAAGTCATTTAAATACTGTTAGCAGTATTGTTTATATAGATCCTTAAGTTGTATATCCATCTTCTGAGAAAAATCCCATAGAAAATATAAATACTCCAATATTTGAAAATTCAATATGGTTGAACAAAACAGGTCAGAAAAAGAAAGCAAGTGTCTATCCAACAAAAAGATGGGGACACACTTCAGTTGTCTACGAAAAGTATTTGTATGTTTATGGAGGTTGTGGTAAATAACAAGATTGTTCTAAAACTATGCAAATATTTCGCTTAGATTGTGAGACTTATGAATGGAATAAAGTAGAATACACTACTGACGTGATTCCAGATTCAAGGGATTCTCATACAGCAAATGTAATAAATAACAAAATGTGGGTGTTCGGAGGGTCAAATTCTGAGCTTCTTTTTAATGAATTTTGGACTTTTGATTTATAGAAAAATGAGTGGTTCAATCCAACTTCTCTTATAAAAGGAGAAATTCCTTCTCCAAGAGAAGGTCATGCTTCAGCAGTGCTACAAGATAGATATTTAGTCATTATTGGAGGGTTCAATTCAGAAATCGAGCAAATTTATTAGGACGTGTAAATAAAAACAATTTTATATACTATTATTCAAAAAACATAAAATTGATTTGTTCATTTTATCAATAAGGAAAATAAATTGAAAAGTAATATAATATTTATAAATAATTCTAAACAGGTATGTTATTGATACAAAGAATAAGACTTCTAAAAATATAGGTACAATCAGAATGCCTGTGAGAGAAAGTTAGTCTGTATGCGTAATTGATGATAATATATATTTATTCGGAGGATAGGGATATAATGAAGAGTATTACAACGATTTACACAGACTTAAAATTGAAAATATTAAAAAAAATCCCTCTCTCAATGTAGAGGAAATAAAAACAAAAAGCGAATTTGTTCCATCTAAAAGATCATCACACTCAGCTGTTGCATTCCAAAATCGTTATATTTTTATAATAGGAGGAGAACAAGGAGAATAAGACCCAAACAACATGCTTATACTTAATGATATTTGGGTTTATGATACAAGGATGAATTTCTGGCATGAAATTAAAGCCAAATGCCAAAAAGGGGTATAATTTAGGGGTAGATTCAGTTTTTCTGCTTCCTGCTACAAAGATAAAATAATCGTTTATGGAGGAATGTAAAATTAAAATATTCTACTTGAAGATATTATGGTCCTTCACTTGAGAGATGATTCCAAACAATTTTTAGTGGAAGAAAGAAGTTAATGCTCCATGTGTGATTCAATATGTGGACTTACATTAAATGGACATATTCTTAAAAATGACATGCTTTTTGATAAAAGGCAAAAAGATTTATTTTTTTAGCAAGCACGTTAAGCACATTTACCTTCTTAAGTGCTTTCTTTCCACGAGATAGAAAATTCATAAAATATAATTCCTAATAAAAATCCACAAGAATGCTGGCGCTATACAGAAGATAGCTTAGTTAAGTTGCCATACACAAATTCGTAGCTTGCTTTGAAGTTTAAGTATCTCTCTATTGATTTTCTCAAAGGTTTAGCAAACATGATTTCCTCTCCTTTCTAAGCCATTGCTCTGTTATTTAACTTCTTATTTTCATTGAATGATTAAGTCTACATTGAGTATAAAGACAATGCAGAATCTTCACTTCTTTTATACTAAAATAAATAAGGAGCTAATGCTAAGGATTTTTTAAAATATGTTTATTCTTTTTCTCATACAAGATTCTTAGAGTATGATAGGTTCAATAAAGACAGAGAACCCTATATGAAAGAAAACGACAGATTAATAGCAATTACAGAATTTTCTAATTAAATCAAAGTAACTTCTAATCATTTTTTAAGATTCACTTAAGCTAAGTAAAATTCAATATATAATATTTGATTTTAATAAATTAGATTGCTGGCTGCAGATTAGGAGAATAAATAATTTTACAATCAAGACATTTAAATACATATAGCATAGGCGTTATTAATTTTAGCAATAAGTAGAATAATGAAGCTGATTTAGAATAAAACATGATAGAATCCTTTTACTACAGCTTTGACGAGTAAAATAAAAAGTTTGTCTCTCAAGACGGAGAATAAATGAAAGCGATCATTGATAAGTTAATTGATAAATAATTTATTGATTTCCATAAAGAAGAAAATGATATCACCTAAGGCTTTTCAATAAGAATAAGAAATCTCAGTAAAATCTCAGATTTTAAATAAGAAAAAAGCGAAATCGTTTATCAATCTTCTTATAATGATTTAGTCCTTAATACTCCTTCATTCGTAGATCAAAATGAAATCAAATCCCTTAATTAAACAATTGATTATTCATTTAAATAATTTGCCAAATATTTTTACTATAACCCCAATTAAGCTAAAGAACTATTTTTAAATGATGAAAAAATAGAATTCTAAAGTTATTTGGCTTCGCTTTAGGCTACACCTTCTCTTTTGAAAATTGAAAATAACAATAACTAACAGTATTTAGAATAAATAGGTGATCTTCAACTGTTTACTTAAAATCCTGATAATATAAGTAATCAAATTAATCAAATCATGATTGAAAAAAATTTTTAATTTTTGTTAATTTTATAAAAAGTTGAAGAACCCAATAAAGCACAAAATGGATGTTTAGCCTATTATGATAATAAATTTGTATTTAGATTTGGTTTTGAAACATAAGTAGGATTTCCCAGCTTTTTAAAAATATACAACAAAAGTGTAGATAAAAAAATAATTTTTAATGTTCATGGAACTTTAGTCCTTTAAGACTTCTTAAAACCAAACATAGTATTTAATGTAATTTTTATATTTGTTTTCATTTTTAATTAAATAAATTAAAAATAAATTTTGATAATTAAAGTAAATAGAAAATCAGTTCCTAGATGAGGTATTTTAAGCTAAAATAAAAAAAATAATTAATGACACTTGCTCTTCCTTAAAAAGGAAAGGAGATGACTAAATAAACAAGTTCCAGCCTTAAATTAAAAAACAACCTAAGCTAAATGACCAAAAATGAAATTAAAAATAAATTTTACATTTAAAAACAAATTCAAAAGCAAACAAGCATATAAAAATATGTAGAATATTCATTTTATTATTTGTTAGGCTAATTGAGAATTTTTATTATTGCTTCTAAAAAATTTCAATAAGATTGAATCAACTAAATATTATCTTTGTTTATTAATTATTATGAATACAAATTTTCTTGAATTTATTTAAATTTCTGCATTCAAAATTAATTACAAACTCTTTAGTTTCTATTTTAATGTTAACATTTTTGATGCTATTAATTTTGAAATTATAATGACATTCCATATAAACAAACATAAAGCATTTTAATTCAATACAATCTCTAAACAAAATAGAAAAAGCAATACTAAAAAAATAAATAAAGTAAATGATTTGAATAATATTTTTTCATTCATTTTTCAATTAGAAACTAAAAAAATAAATCATTTAAGAGTATTTCAATAGGGCATTTTATTTTATAAGGAAAAAGATAGATGATAAAAACATCAATCATCATAGAATTATACATTAAATTAAATTCAAAATAAATTAAAAAGTGTTTAAAAATAATATTATTTTTGACATAAAAAGATAGGTTATTTCAAAGCTAAAAAAATTTTTATTTTTTTATTAATATTTAAGGCAATTGATTAAAAAATAAAATAATTTAATTTACTATTTAAAAAATAATAATAATAAAGTTATGTTTTGATTTTATATGAAAATAAATTATTAAATTGAAATATAATATTTCTATTAAAAATATATTTTATATTGATAATTTATCTAGAATTCTTTTAAAGTAAATAGAATAATTCCATGATATTATTTAATTTATTTAAGAAATAAATAATTTTAGTGTTCTTACTTACTATTTATTTCAATCAAAATAGTCTTATTCAAATGAATTTATTCATAAATAGAGCAAATTAATTATCTTACTAACAATTTTAAAAGATATTTATAAATTTTCATTAACAAAATTTACAATCAAAATCAGCAGTTTTTTATTTAAAATGGTAAAATTTATACCATTAAGCATATAAAACTTTAAATTATTAATATTTTTGCATTTAAAATAGCTTTATCCTTTTGAATTGCTTTACAATTAATTTATGATAATATTTCTTATTTATTTCACTTATTAAAAATATTTATATTATCAAAATGAAAACTAAAACCCTTTAAAAATGGATTTTTATTGTAGTTTTTATTTTTTTTTCATTTTATAAATTAAAAAAAATATCTAATGCTTCAGATGCATAGCTTTTGCTTAAAATAAAAAGACATTTTCTTGATATCCAAAACTAGGCCTTATAAAGATTATTTGCTTTGGACTAATGCAAATAACGTTTCCTAATTTTTTATTTATTAAAGTTTTGTAAAAAAAATATGCTTTCATTCATTTAATCAATCATTCAATAATATTCGTTTGATGTTTGTTGCTAATCCTCTTTTACTTTATTGCAAAGATATCAAAGAAAATATGTTAATGAATGAATGGGGTTAACCGTTTTTAATTTTATATAAAATATGCCTTGAATTAATAAAGAGATTTTAAGAAAAAACACCTATTTATTGGAAGCTTTAAACAAGGAAAAAAAGCAAAAACTGAAATTTTTAATTCAGATAACTATTTTCCTTGTTTGTTTTTAAGAGAAAGTTGGTTGATTTAATTAATTTTTGCATGGGAAATAAGCAGAAATAATTAAAAATAAATGCTGCATTCAAAGAATTGAAATAAAAAGAAAAAAACAAAGAATTTTGTTAATAATAATTAAATACAAAATACAAAAAAATAAATTAAAACGTAAAACATAAAGGAAATGAACAAGGCCTTAGTTTTCTTAGCTATCATTGCTCTCGGCTTCGCCGCCTCCACCCAATAAGTCAGCGCTCTTGACCCCAGTGAAAATGCTGCTGATGCTTTGATTGACCAACTCAACCAAATGGAAGGTGCCATCAGAAAGGAATAATAAGCTCACGACGAATTAGCCCAAGAACAAGATGCTGAATGCGCCAAGGAATTCTAATTCAGACAAAACGAAATTAACGATGCCCAAAATGCTTTCGATGCTGCTAACGCTGCTGCCGGAAGATGCCAAAATGCTTTGACTGCTTCCCAAGCTGATTTGGAAAAGGCCAACAACTACGTCTCCAGCATCTAACAAATCCTCGCTGGTTTGGCTCAATAAAGACTTGCTGAACACAATGCTTATGAAGATTTGGTCAACAACCAACTCCAACCTGCCATCGATGCCGTCCAAGGTGCTTACCCCATCTTGAGTGACTTCGCTTCCCAAACTGTTACCTTCGTCTAATTCTCCAACCACATCAACAAGATGTTCCTCTAGATGGTCAAGGCTAACAAGGTTAACTCCTTCACTGCTATCCTCACCGTCTTACTCTCCCAACCTGACTTCTAACACGGAGTTGGCCGTAATAATTAATATTATTTTAAATATAGATTCATTTATTATCTGCGAATGGCAGATAAAATTAATCTTACAACAAAAAGCGGATAAATGATAATCCATATGAATTAGATTACATTTTTTTGCACAATTTAAAATTCTATTATTCTCTAACTAAAAATTAATTATTTATTTAATAATATTAGGTGATGCTATTGATCAACTTTAGGCTTTATTCGAATAATTAGAATAAGACCTCTAAGCTGCTCTTGACCACGCCACCGAAGTTGAAAACAACGCCGTCTAAGTTTACAACGACACCGTCAGTGAATACAACGCCGTCTTAGCCACCCTCGATGCCACCATCTCTTCCTTGAACGACTACATCTCCAGCTTAGAAAACTGCGTCTAAAACGAAAACTCGATTGCCAGCCAAGCCAACGCTAAGAAGGTTAGAAACTCTGATGCCCTCGCTTACGCTGTTGATATGTGCCAAGCTTTCGATAACGAATACAACAATGCCACCGCTGCCAGGTAATAAATATTATAATAATGTAAATACATATTAAAACTATATTACTTAAAATAGAAACGACGAATTAGCTTTACTCTAAAAGTTAGAAAACTTCGTTCACGAATAAGCTGATATCTTCGGTGACTACGGTACTGATAATGTTGATGCTTTCGGTGACTTCAAGTAATAATACGACAGCCAAAGATAAGAACAAAGAGGTAACTTCATGCAAATGAAGATCAAGCAATTCAAGATGAACAGCAACTTCAAGAAGGCTGCTGCCAAGTGTGAATCTTGCTCAAGAAAATCCTTCGTTCAAAAGAAGCTCGGTTTCTGAGTCATTTGATTGATTGAAATAAATAACCTTAAATTGATTGCTTCAATTTAGCAACTATAGTCAAAATATAATAAAAATGATACTGTTTAATACTTACTCTATGTTTGTATTTTAATTATAACACTTTTTTGACTAAATCATATTTTCCTACCAACTTCTTTCTTTACATTTTCAATATTTTCAAATATTGATTTAACTTATTTTAGTTAAATAATATTTTTTTATTTTGCTACCTACTTCATTTATTCAATAAAATATTTACATGTGCTCTAAAAAAGTCCAACTTAAAATTAACCAAATTAAAACCCCTAAATAATAATTGAAGAAAAAACAAAACTCTACTAAATATTCAATTAATATGTCATAAAAATTAAAATAGAATTTAATATTCTACTTTTTTTTTTTACTTTTTAACAATATATTTTGAATAAAATAAATATTTTTAAATATTTCTTTTTCAAAATGTAATTAAAGAGTAAGAGATTTCAGAATATTTACAGATTTCAAGGCTACTAATTCTTTTTAACATGTGAATACCTAAATTACTTTAATCATTATTTAAATAACTTAATGAGAGCTCTAAAAAGAAGTTTGATTCTTAAAAAAACTTACTCAGCATAGTTAAAATTTCAATTGCTATTAGTTTAAAAAAAATATGAAGTACTTTAAAGGAGTATTTAAAAATTTTTGCTGAATAATCTCAATTTATTAATCCTCTAATTAATTTATTGGTTTTTACATTAAATTATTTTTCATGAAATAACTATTGCTTGAATTAATTGATAAATATTTATAATTTAATTAATATTAAAAGTATTCAAGTTTATGATAATATTTTATTTATTTTTAGTAAAAATAATAATTGCATAAGCTGATAATTGTAAAAAAAAATTTAGTCAAAACTTTTTTATTGCTTTGAAAGCATTTTCATGTAAAATTTCAAAGTAAAATTTTCAATTTAAATTGAAAACTACGAAAGTAATAAAGTGTAAAGCATATAATAAAACGAATTCATATCTTATTAATATATATAAAATATTATAAATTCAAAATGTCATGTCTTATATTGTCTCATTTTCTTTAAACTCAAACGCCCATGGATTTCTAATATTTTATTTTTTGTTCAATCTAAACAATTGATTATTTCTAATAGAAATTTAGTAAATTTACAAATCTATAAATTCCTCGATTGCTTTTTTGAGATTTATGTTGGGAAGAATATCGGTATTAGGATTTTATAAAAGTTGCTAGTTTTATGGATCTCTGATTGACTTTACTATTTTGAAGTAATCATCTAGATCCTTTCTTTCATAGGTGTTGCAGTATTTTGTTGTTACAGGGTCCTGTAATATTTTCTATACAATTTATTAATAAAAATTTTTTGTTTAAATAATTTACATTTGTTAGCTTACAAAGATAATACTCGGGTATTTTTCTTTCCTCTTCTTCACTCAAAGTTTCCTTTAGCTATTTAAATAATATAATTGTACTGATCATAAAACTCTAAAAAAATTATTGGATTACTAATAAGACTTATTTCTTTTTTGTTTCCTCTGATTCGTCTGATTGGCTTTCAACTCTGTTCTATTAAAATATCATTAGTAATTTTACTTTTATTTAAAAAGCAATATATAAAATTAAAATTACTATTAAATATTGTATGATTTTTTTATCTTCTTCCTATTAATTCTTTTATTCTATAAACCATTTCAATTTTTTAGCTCTTCTTATATTATCTTACAAATATTTTTCATTTTTCTACATCTTTTATCCTGCGCATAAAGTAAGTGCTAAAGAAAATAAATTCATATTTTTATGTTGCTAAAATGAATTATTGTATACCTTTAGTTAATCTGGTAATACAAGTATCTAATTTTGGTAAGTATTGATGATTTTTCTAGCACATTTATGCAATTATTTAACCAATCAACAAATGTCCTTTTATATTTTACACATCAAGTTCAGTAGATTTTTCTGCATCTTTTAATCCCTGATTAATTTTTATTATCGAATAAACTATTAAAGATAAATATATTTAAATACCTTTTCTAAATCCCCCAAAAGCTTATAAACTCTTGCCCTATTCGAAAAGTAAACAGATTTAGTACCATCCAATTCCTATTTTTTTTATTTTAATTTTTAATTAATTGTTCTAACTATGCTATAAAAGAATAAATTCAACTCACGATAGCCTTGTTATAACAATTAAGCGCTTCATTATAATCCTTACTAAGGAAAGCTACTTTTCCCTTATCGTTCCATTCCTGGCTTGCCATCTTTGAAATTATATTTTTTGATAAATAAATAAATGAAATAAGAATATTAATAGTAAAATTTGTACAAAGTATCAATAATTAATTAATAAAATTTCGAAGCTATCAAAAATTATAAGCTGAACTGATTAAATTTTTGATAAATTCAAATTATATCATAAAAATATTTTAATGTTTAAAAAAATAAATTTATTATTTTAAATTAAACGAAATAAAATTATTAATATATCAATCAGATAGAAGGCTAGCTATCTCTCTAACTGATTCAATATTATCTTTTAAAAATTCATTTAATAGGGTAATTGATAAAACTATATTATTACTAATTAATTAATGGCGTTTCTAATTATTTAAATCATTTTAGGCTTTATTTTTCTTAAACAAAAAAATTAAAATAAAATTTAAGCAAATCTTAAATTTATCATTTACGATATTTAGTAATTATCAAAGAATCAATAAATCATGCTCATTTTAGATATGTAATGATAGTTTTAATAATTTTCTAAGATTAAGAATACTATCAATAAAATATTTTAGCCCTTTATTTTAAACTAAATCCTTTTAAAATTAAGTATATCTTAAAAATATACTTCAATCTTATAGTGGAATAATAAAAATATTCAATTTTTTTTTTTTTTTCATTTTATAAGAGAAAAAAAATTTAATAAAAAGGAAATTTATTTTAGAAAAATGAAAGCTCTGACAAGTTTAGTGATATATTTTGATGTTCAAAATTTCTATTAATTTATTAGTTTTTTTAAAGTAACCTCTCTAGATCTGTAAGTTGTCCTAATTTATATCTTTTGAGAGAATTAAGTTTAAAATGAATAATTAATTTAATGAAGACATAACTAATATACAATACAAATTTATGAATTGTACAAAAATAATTAGTTTAAAAATGTAAGATTTTTAAATTAATTGTAACTAAATAGATAATATCTATCTAGTTCGTTCTTATGTTTGGTTTAAATATTGTTTTCAAAGATCTTCGAGATCAACTGGTTTAAGAACATCATTTGGATGCTCTGCTTACTAAGCATTGAAATCATGGTTTTATATTCCTGAATCCTCCATTTATTAAGAAATCTCTTGAAGCTCACGGATTGCAGATTCGTCCATTGTTTCGTGGGCATGCTGGGAGAGTTGAATTCTGTCATTCTTATCATCGACAACTATGACTCTTTTACCTTAGAATAAGGCAAAAATAGTTTTACCATGACGGAATACTAAGAATGCAGCAGCACTCAATATTATGAGAGCAAGGAATGCTACAATGTAAGAGATGTCTTGTTCAATTACTTATTCAATTTTATTGAATAAATGACCAATTCTCTTAATAAAAGAAGAAGAATTGAATTTATTCTTGGCAGGTGCAAATCCAACCATATTTTCCTTTTAGTCAAATACCATGTATTAGTTACGAAGTGCAGCTTCTCCGAGGATAATTTTGTTATCATAAGATTGCTAAAGATTCATTTAGCATCTTAATTTAGAATCCTTTTTATTTTTAGTTATTTTAACGCAGTCTAAGATCAAATCAGCAGGGTTGATTTATAGATGAACATTGAAAACTTATCCAATTTCTATGATCATAGTCATGTCATTAAGCTCTTCTTTGTTAGCAGAAATTTCTTCACAAACAACAAAGAATAAGTATTCTTTAGAAATCTAGCATTTAATTCCGAATTCATTTTAGAAGGCATTCAAGATTGGAACCAAATCTTTCTCAGGAAGGACTATAGCTGTAGTTGTGAGGGATAATATACCAACGGGATTGTTTATATTGACTGAATTGATGGGTACGAGACCATCAGCTGAGTCAGAATCTGAATCACTTTATTATTCTTTGTTTTTCTTCTTATTCTTAAGCTCTTCAGATTATTTAGCAATACGAATTTTGGATACATAAACTACCCACAAACCGTATTAATCTACTAACTCTGCATTGGATAAAGAAGGCAAATACAAAATTTTGTTACTTTCTGGTTTATAAATATACTACTGCATGATATCTCCTATAATTAGTTAGTATGTTAATTGATCATCATCTGCAATATAGAGAGAGAAAGTTTTGTTCTATACTTACTTGTATTGCTTTACTATTGGTTCAATCAAATTCATTTCAGGTTCGTAGAGTTCATAAACCCTTTTAGAAGATGAAGTAGTAGTATCTTTGTTATTTGAATTTTGATTCTTGTTGCTGTTGTTATTATTCTTATCTTACTAAACATCTTCATCTTCTTCATTTTCATTTTCATTTTCTTCATCCTCATCTTCTTCGTCATTATCATCTTTTGGAGAGTCATCTTCTCTAAAGTTTTCTTAGTTCTTTTAATTTCCTTTCTATGTATTTAAATTTTTGATAGTCAAAGCATTCTCATTTTCATCTACTCCTAAGCCTAGAACACCATCAGCCAAGAGGAATTGTTATCCAGACAATGCATGAGCCCAGAGAAGTTTAGGTTTAACGAGAGCTTGAGTAGTATCTTTGATACGTAATTTTTCGGGAGTTATGAACTAACCTACAACACTCATTCCTTCAGCATATTAATCAATTTCACCACACTTTTCAACTATCTTAAGGTTGGTAGAAGAGAATGATTTGTTGATATGAGAGGATTTTGTTGAATTATTTTTGTATTAACACATGTTTTACTTACAGTTCCTTCCTTTGCGGTCGCAAGTTTAACAAACTGGACTCTTTACCCATGACCAAGGAGAAGTCAAATCAATTGCGAGTTCAAAGAAATCCTCAGAAGCTTCGAGCTTCTTTACGTCTTTAATCTAAGTTGTATTGGAGTTTTCATCCTTATCATAGTAAAATCTAGCATTGTATGCAAGATTTTTGAATACACATTCTTATGAAATACGAGCTACCTTTGACTATGAGCAATTACCAGGCATTTCAGTGTTAAATATTAATGGGCGGGATGGGCGACTATGTTTAGGACTGAAACAAAAATCATTAGCATAAGCACTGGTGGTATTCTTTTGCCATGCATTTAAAACGTTTCTCTTCAACTCTAATTTTACATTCTTGGGCTTTGATGCTTTTCCTTCAACTAATGCTGCTAATATTAAAAAAAGAGCTAAAAAACCAATTGTGATTTTAGAAATCTTTTGCATTTTTCTTAAAAAAGTTTTTTTTGAAATCTTAAAAATTTTTATGATTAATTTTTAATAATTTGATTTTCACCAAATATTTTAACAAAGGCTGATTGATTTATCGATTAAATTATTTTGCAATTTTCTTTTTCTTTCAAAGCTATTTGAATCTAATAATTGATTGATGAGCTAATAATTTTTCATGAATAATTCAACTAAGAATAAATGACATAATCAAAAAGCAAAGCATTAAATTTGTGAATGAAATAATCATAAAATTTAATAATCCATCATTTATTTCTTTAAAATAATAAAGATTTCAGATAGCATAAATAATTATTAGCATATGTTTTTTATTAATTTAGAAAGATCTTCATATCTTTCATGTATTCGAAAAGTAGAAATTAAAGTAAATTGGTAAATAGTAAGGTAAATAAATAAATATCTTTTGATATAGAAAGAGAATATGCTTTTTACCAAATTTAATTTAAATGAAATAAATTAGTAAAAACTAATAAATATGTCATTTGTCAACATAATTTTTAAGATGAAACTATTTATTTTATGTTTTAAGTGTATTGTTTGAAGCAAAGGCTTTTAAATATTTACACATATCTTTATTATTAGCTTCAATTTCACTTTTGAAAGCATAAAAAATTACTTGCTTTATTTTCGAATAAAGTCTAATTAACTAATAAGATATGCTATGGTAAAGTAAAATTTATTCTATCATGTGGTGATAGATTTCATTTATGCATGCAGCACTCTTAAGCGGAAAATTAAATTATTTCGAACTGATATTTTCTGTTAAAAATTATTTGAAAATGTGCTTCTATCTATGCTTAATATTGATAAATTATGCATTAATGAGTTTTAAAATTTTAGAGTTTTTGAATTAAGTTGTATTAAAATTTATTAGTAAAAAATAATTAAATATTTTGAAAAAATCGATCTCCTCATTAGAAATAAATTTAAGACGATAGACAATATTATAATAGAATGGAAAATTAATTTTAACAAAAAATAAACAATACAAGAAACATCAAACAAATAAAAGAGATTTAGTTATAGATATAAACTAAAATAACAATTATTAAAGTGTTATTTTATTTTTATTAAGATTTTGGATTTATTTATTTATTTAATTATTAAAATAAATTGCCAAAATAGATAGATATTTCATCGATAATAATTTTAATTTTTTTAAATCAATATCTTTATATATTAAGAGTTTTCGAATTTAAAACAAAATTGCATGCAAATGAGATTTTTATTTTAACCAATAATAATATAGCTCATTTTAATGACTTTATTATGCTCATCTTTCACTAGTTAGCTTACTGTTAACTTAAAGATCCTTCTATTTGCATTTACAACATTTAAGTGAGCTTGTCTAGCAAGTTGGCATCTAAACCTATTTTTAGAAGATATTTATTTAATGGTTTGAAACTCAAAAGACAATTTCACTAAATAAAATTAGAGAATTTAGAAACATAAAATAACTCAATTGAGTTCTTAAATTTGATTTTAGAAATAACTAAAGCAATAAAAGAGTTAACTTCATGGAGATTTCAGAAAAAAAATTTGATTTAGAAATAAAAAATGGAAGATTTGATAATGAATTAATTGATAGCTTTAAGAAAAAAATTTTTTATAACTTACCATGCTTTTCTATGAATTATTTAGCTAGATCTTCAGGTCTATCACCTTCATATACAACAATTCTTTCTATTTTATCAGCTGAGAGATTGATATCAACGAAGAGTAAGGGGTTTGTTTCTTACTTCATCCATTCATAATTTTAGTTTTAGTTTTAATATTACTCATGATTTTCTTGGTGTTCTTCTTCATGGTGCTGATCATCTAATTTTTAAGAGTTTTATTTAGCTTTTAATCTTGATATTTAATTTTTTACCATTATTTCCGAATTAGGGCAAATCACCTTCTTGATGATAAGGATGATCTTCATCTATATAAATTATTTATTAATTTTAATTATACATGTTGAATAAATTTACATTCTTAATAGTGTTCTCCACCGCTTAATTATTATGCAATTTAGTAATCTGATTGCTAATTATTGTTGCTTTAAGAATAAGCAGGATTTGAAGAGTCTTACTGCTTCTTTTGGCCAAATGTAAGACTTCCCAACCCAGTGTCAAGGTGTTTGCTTCCTGTGTAAGGACGCTTAAATGCACTTCCTTAGCTTTTGCTCACTGTATCATATCTTGTTGAGAGCCCATGATATTTTCTTTCAGGTGATTGCATTGTGTTGAGAGTCTTGTTACTTGGGTTCTTAAATTCATAATAACCTCTAGACATTTTTAACTAGAAAGTTTAGTTATCATCCCAAGCTTTTCTGAGTCTATCAACAGTCTTCTCTTAATTCTTGATGTCAAAGTTCTTAAATTAGTCTTGTCCTATATTTGATTTGATTTTTATAAATTACATTTATTAATTTTATAATGAATCACTTACTTATTTTTTATAGGTTTAAGTTTGATGCGCTGATATCTGGATTAAATGTGCATTCATCACAATTTTTCTCATACTCTACTTCGAGCGTTCTCTTATCACGTAGTTGAGAGCGAGGCTTAGCCAAGTTGTATAAATCAATATATCTCTTATTACCAAGAGAAGTTGGAGGCATTGGGTTATTATTAGGTCTTGATTATTGAGTAACAGATCCATTTGCATCGAACATGTCTTAATTTTGAGAATTAAGTTGAGATTAGTGAACTTATTTATTATAATTGTTCACTCTAGGATGGAATGTGCACTCATTTAATTCACTTTCTTTTTGATTTTCTTTAATTTATTCGAGGTATTTTACTTTATCTTCTTTCAAAGCCATTAAAATATCAGCGTGTTAAATACGATCTCCAAGGTGTTAAAGTTTCTCATTTCCCATAATAGCTTGTTCGTAAACTCTGCTGCGATAGTTTTATGCGAGCTTTTCTGTAAGAACTTGATTTGTTGAAGACTAAGCCTTGCTGGTAACATGTTCACTTGATTGTTTTCTCTTTTTATCAGGAGATGAATTCAAATATTTAGTCTTTTCCTTTTCAGTATGCAAACGGTTGACATAGAAAAGATAGAAAATCATTTAAATTTCTTTAATTTCATTTGTATTAAATACAATATTTTTTTCAGAGTCAAACATTCCAATTCTAAGTTCATTTTAACGATATGCCATCCAATTTCTTAAATTCTCGTCCATATCATTGTAATCTATTTTCTTTTTTTAGTATTGAGACTATGATTGCTGTTATTGTTTGCTTCCTGCAGGGGTTAAGCTTTGATGCATACTAGCTACTTCACTGTGATGATCTATTTTATTTTATTTATTAGATAATTTTTTAAATATAAAAAAATTCAAAGAATTTTTATTCATTCATTAATTAATTACCGTGATCTTCATCATCTATCTTTTTTTAAGACATATTGTAATGGCTGCTAATGTGACTTTGGCTCATAGCTGCTGCATGGGATAATCTTGATGCTCTAATTTGCTAAATTTGCTCAATTTAGTCTTAAACCTATTCCTGTTTTAATTCTTAAACATCTCTCATCAAAGGCCAAGCCTAATCTTTAGAATATTAAATTGCTAAGATGTTATCTTGATCTTTCTTGAAACGAGGTAAATCAACATCAAGTCCCATAATAGAAAAAATAAACAAAAGAAGATTTCTATAAGAAACTCCTCCATTTTCAGCCCCTTGCAAAACGATCCAAACATCATTGACAAGAGCTCTTTCTTTAACAAAATTATGACTTTCTACCTTTTCAGTGAAACTAATGAAGCCCATTAATCTTAAAATTTCAGACATTCTTTAAAAAAATAAATGTTAATTTGTTTGATTATAAACAAAAAAAATAAATAAATTACTGAATGTAGTCAAGAAGATAGCTTTGCTTTTTAACCTCTTCTACAACTATTGAAACTATATATTCATATTCCTTAATTAATTTGGTTGCAAGCTAATACTCTGATTCTTTTGAAGTTTAAGGAATAAGTCCTGATTTAGCAAATAAATTTTCATTTTCGTGTTTGTCTCCTTAATCTCCTTACTGAGCTGATTTTAAGTAGTCAGCCTTTCCTTCTCTTTTTGCTGTAACCTTCATTTTACCTAAAGTATAGAGTCTATCAATAGTTTAAGGATTAGCTTTTTTAGGCTTTTATGATTTCTTTTCTTTTTCTTTTTATTCCTTCTCATCTTTCTCTAATTTTTATTTGGCTTCTTTTTTCTTCCTGTTGATTTCATAGAGTCTTTTGAAAGCAGGTTCTTATGAGTATTTTCCAGATCCCTTATTTGAAATCATAACAACTTGAGAAGTTGTTAAGATTTAAGGTTTATGAGTACATTCTTCTAATTCTAAATTCTCAATATCTGATTTTATCTATTTTTAAATTAATATTTTTAATAAATCAAAAGCAATAAAATTTTAGCTTTTTATTTAAAATTCCATTTTTTTATTTGTTATTAATTTTTCTAGTTATTTCTTTTATAAATTATTTTCCAAATGTATATTTAAATTCATCTCACTAAATAATAATTTATTTTTATAGTTTCATAAAATTAAGTCAACGTATAATTCAAGGTTTGATGAAAGATTTTTGCAGTTATTTAAAAACCTCAATGTAAATTTAGGTATAAAGTATGTTTATTTATATCTTAAAAAATTTTATCTCTATATATATTTTCTAGCTTTTTAAATTAATAAATTTTAAACAAATATTTTTTGCTTTAATAAATTTTAAATGAAATGATTTGTTTGTTTGTTTATTTGTTTGTTTGTTTGTTTGTTTGTTTGTTTGTTTGTTTGTTTGTTTGTTTGTTTGTTTGTTTGTTTGTTTGTTTGTTTGTTTGTTTTTTTGTTTGTTTGTTTGTTTGTTTGTTTGTTTGTTTGTTTGTTTGTTTGTTTGTTTGTTTGTTTGTTTGTTTGTTTGTTTGTTTGTTTGTTTGCTTGCTTGCTTGCTTGAAAGTTTTAATAAAAAAATTATTATTTTATAAAAAAGGGTGAAAAGGGCAAATAAAAAAATATCGATTACTCTTTTGATGTTTTGATCACGGTTTGCTAAGAATTTGTTTTATTCATTCAAAAAATCTTAAAGACTTCTCGTTGGTGAGAGAGATTTCATGATTTTAGAAGAGTTAGGTTAGAAGGTACACTCCTTAATTTCTTCTTATTCATAATATTCAGAAGTTTTTTGATTTAGTTCCTAGATTTGGTATCCTCTTTAAAGTAATCTGTTTACTATTGTTTAGGTTTCTTACTTACTAATTTTTTTTGGTTTTTCCAATCCGATTACACTTGATTCATTGGGATTTGAATAAAGCAATTTTTCAATAATTTCAATTTTTCTAGGATCATATGGCTAATCTCTAATTGTGTCCCAATATTAAGAATTGTTATTCTATTAATTTGAGTCATAATTTTCTTAATTGTATTAGTTTTATTGTTATTGTTGCTGTTACAAGAGCTACTTTTCATAATTTTAATCATCAAAATGTTGATTTTGAGCTTGATATAATTGCTGTTGCTGATACTGCTATTGCTATAATTATTGCTAAGGCTACTATTGTAACTACTATCCATATTAATTATTTTACTACTAATTGTAATACAACTACTGATTTTGTTATGACTGCATTTAGCGATTGTCTGCATATTCAGGATAAAACTACTGATATACCTATTAGTTTTAATTATTTGGATTCGTATTACTGTTGTTATTTATTACTCCCAACTGCTATTAATTATGACCAGATTAATCAAACTATCCAAAATGGGCAGTATTTTTATTATTGTTGCTCTAATACATAGCAGCTCCTGAACTGGTGTTTAGATTACTACCTTAATCTAATTTGGATTTTTACTGTGTCATTTGAGGTACTGGAGCTAATTAAGTTGAATTTTACCCAAATGTTTGAGTTTGTATAGTTTTACCAGCAGATAGATTTCCTTTTTACTACTGCTGCTATCCTTATCCTTAGCCTTCTGCAAGAAGATCATAATCTTAATCCATTTCTTCATCTTGCAATGGCTTAGATTAACTCACACTAAAGCTTCCTTAAAACATGGGCTGAACGCCTTCTTAGTTCTTTTTATGCTTCTTTACTTTTTCTTCATTGTCATTTAAAGGTTTTGTAGGAAATCCTAATCGTTTTAAAACATATAAATTTAGATTTTGAAAGTATAACTTTGATAAATCTTTTATTTTTGCTGGTTATAATGAATTAAGTGACATTTTTCTTCTTTTATTTAATTTTGCTGATAAAGGGACTTAAAATTGTTTTATTAGTTTCATTTGTAGCAATTTTTGCAAATCTCTTTTAGAGGCTTAACCATTAATTTATTATAATGAAGGTTATTTTTTGAATTCTTGCAATAATTTTGCTTGATATTAAGTCTAGAAGAAGTATTTAGTATATAAATGGAGTTTTACTTTAGTTAGGAGACTATTAATAGGCTTATCTGACTTGTGATTAAGGCTATTCAGGAGTAGATTGATCCTATCCCATACTAATTATTTTTTATTGTATTCTTTTCAAATTCTTAACTATGCTTTAATATTTGAATGCAAACTATTTTAACAAACAAAATTGATTTATGAAAACAATTAATTAATTAATTATCTATATATTTATTTACAAATTAATTGATAGTTTTTAACTAATTAGAATCCTTTTCTTATTTTTAATTTTTTGATTAAGAATAATAAATTTCTTAAAACTAAATAAAGCTGAAAAAAATACAGACAGTATTTTTATTTATTTATTTATTTATTTCTATTCGTTTGCAGTCTTATTTGAATTAAATAGAATAAGATTCAAATCCAGCTATTTACAAATATTTTAACAACAATCCATTGAAAAATAAAATATCTATTCAATTTATTACCAAAAAGTAGGTAGTATCTTTTTTACAGATTTATTTCAATTTTGTATTAATCAAAAAAAATAAAGAAATACAATACTAACTCTAATATATTTATTTTCTATCTACAAAATTTGATAAATCAAATGCTTATTTTTAAAATTTCTATGGTTTGATTTATATTTTTTCTTAGCAGCTAAGTCAAAAAACGTAAAAAATTAAAAAATTTCATAAATATATAAAAATATATTATGTGATTCATTCAGAAAATTTATGAATATTAAATAAAATTGTTTATTAATAAGGTATCTAAATTAGGTAATAAATTCAAAAGAATTTCATTCAATAAATAAGTTTAAATTAATTCTAAGAAATAAGCTAAGATTTCTTATTTATTTTATAAATTAATTTAACTGTCAATAAATAGACAAATCATTTCTTCCTGTTATTTAGAAAATTAAAATACTAATTTCAAATTATTTTTATTATAATTTATTTGATTAATCCTATCTATCTATCTATTTTTTATTTTGTAAAATTTTAATGATAAATATGTAATTATAAATATCATATAGTAAGTACATTAGTAAAAAATTAAGTTAACAATGTTCCTAGATTTGTTTTAGAAAGATTTATATTGAAAATTCATTTTTTAAATTTTAATAAATTAATATCTTTTATTTTTGCTATTTAAAATGTTAATGATTTTTAATAAAAAATTACTTAAGAATTGTGAAAAATTCATAAGAAGAAAGATTGAATAAAGGATGTTAATAACTTCCTAAATAAAAATAATATTTAAAAATTTTTAGTTATTTATTTATCTTAAGTTGCAATTTTAAAAGTTCATTAAAAATTTAAAACAAATAGAATTTTTTTATTTCCATTGAATGTTGTAAATAAAGTAAACAAATATTTTTAATCCATAAACAAATTATAAGGATTACAAAAATAAGTGCTGTAAAAATAATTAATAAATCAAAATTATACAAAATGAAGATAAAAATCGTTATTATAAGATATTACAAATTGAACCAATAAGAATATTTAGGTTTAAAAAATAATTTTTTACAATATTTAAAAATTAAATAGGTTGGATTTGAAATATAAAATAAATCAAACTTTAATAGGAAGACATTTTTACTCAGAAAAAATAGATCAACACAATTCAAATAATCAGATTTTCTGTTTTACATACTTTTTTAAATTGTTGTAATGTATTTTTTTACTTTTGCTTTTTTAATTTGTCTAAGTTGTTTTTAAGAAATTTTCTTTTATCTAAGCCACTTAACTAGTAAACCTTTGCAGAACTTTTAATTTGGTTCATCTCCAAAATGTATTCTTTTGTATTTTAAATTGTATCTATTTTTATTTTTTTTAAATCTTGTAATCTGGTCTTTAACTGTTCTTGCTATTTTGTGGGGTCAATATCTTATATATCATTTAAAACTTCCAGTATTTATGCAAGATTATCTTTTTTTTATTCTAAGCTTTCTGTTTATTCTTTTAGGTCTTAATCCAAGGAATTCAAATCTGTTTGTAGTTCCTAGCATCCTTCCATAAATTATGAGAAATTTTCATACTTTTTGGCTCTATAAATCAAATTAAGCAGCTCTTATGATTGCTTTTTTGTAATGCCATCCTTTTCATGAGCTTAAAGCATATTTATTATTTCTTTGTGGTACTTTATATAGTGTCTGTCTTTTAGTAAACCTTTTTCTTCATATTTTTAAATGATAGATTAGTTTTGGCTGAATTCAGCTTCCTCCATGATTTCGTCTTCTGAAATTTCGTCTTTAATTTTTACATCAACTTTTTAATTTTTTAGATGCTAAAACTAAGTTACTAAAGACACTCCATAGCCATCTATTAGAACATTTTACTAAACTGTATTTTTTTAATTTTAAGTCTAGTTTAAATTCAAATCAAATTCTTTTTAGCTTCTTTATAACTTAAAAGGTTTATTAGAATATTAGATATTACTTTAATCACTGAAAATATTAATTAATTTCTTTTTACTATCAGCTTGTTAATAATTTTGGTTTTATTAACAAATTTATATTGACTGATTAGGACTTGAGATTGTACTTTGCTCAATAGAATCTTATTAACTGCTATTTATTTTTTTAAGAGTTATTCTATTTTTATTTAACCCTTAGATCAACTTGTCCTCTAAATAAGTTTGATTCGCTTTTGACTAAATTACTTTTTCTAAGCTCGATCTGTGTGACAAAATTGGTCTTTGTTTATTTGGTGAAATTTATGGGGAAATCGATTATTCATGCAAACTTCTGCATGAATTTAGCTGTTTATTTTCAAAATCTATCGTTTTTTCTGGAGAATATGCACATTCATCATTGAGAATAGTATACTAAGAAGGTTTTTTCAGCCATTTTTATGTGCCTTGGTTTTGTAGTTTTTGTTCTGAGTTTGTGCTCTTTAACTAGTTTTATTCAAGCGTATTTAATCTTTTAAGTGGAGAGTTTGAATTTGAATTATATTCTTTTTAGATATCAATTAAATCCTTTTCTAACATGTCTAAATTAACTAAGCTTGTTTTCGATTGAACAGCACTTTTTTCATAGATGGACTATCCCCTTTTCAGAGGTGAAACAGAATTTAAATTACTGCTTAAATTAGATGATTAATGATTAAGTTTGACTGCTTTTTTCTATGGTGAGATAGAGCTATCTTTATTTTCCAGAACTAAAAATTGATCATTAGATAGTTAATTAGCATAGTTATTTGCTTTTTCCAAAGATTGGCTCCTATTTGATTATATTTAAGTCATATCCTTAGCTTCAATATTCACAGTTTTATTCAAGGAATTAATTTTGTTAAAACTATTCATATCCTCAGTTTTACTTTATAACATAGGACTGGATTTATTGGCTTACAAATTAATGTTAGGTAAAATATTATTGAGTAGAGATTAATGGATATTTTATTCATCTATTGTTGAAAGTGGTTCTGGATCATAATAATCTTTTTTTATAAGAATTTCGTTTTCAAATTCAGAAGTACTAAACTGGTTTGGTTCTGTTTAAACCCTGAAGTGTTAAGATAAGCTGTCTTTGAGTAAACTGCGATTTTTAACTAATTAATTTTATGCATCTGCTCTGATGCTAGAAGTTCTATTCAATTAACTAATATCTAGTGAATTATCGAGTTGATTCATCTAGTGCTATCTAGAATAGAAAAATTAAGTTTGAATCTTTTCCTATTACATAGGTAGAACTTCATTTGATTTCTCAGTAACTATTTTTTTCTTATTTGGACTATTTTGGTGATTTTTTTTCAAAAGGATTTTTTTCTTTTTAGTTGAGGGTGGAGGAGAAGGATTTAGCTTAATAATATATTTAGGGTTATTCTATATGTTTGTTTTTTTGTAAGTAATTTATTAGCAATTATGACTTACATTATTGCTTTTTTAGTAGTAATCTCCAATTACTTTTTTTTACTGCTATCTAATTTATAACTGTTATAGCTAAACATCAAATGGAGATCTCTCTAGAGATTCTAACCCTGATTTACTAAACCCACTCTTATACTTATAAAATAAAAGCAAATCATCTTTCCTCTCAGATATAGACAAGCTTCTATTCTTTTCAATTCTATTATCTAACATCTACTAGCCTAGGCTCAAAGTTTAATTTCCCTTCTTATCTATATAATTTATTGGATTTTAAACTGGATTATAAAATAAATTGGTCTCATTGTCAGCTAGATTTTTCTTTTATTGTTAATGCATTCTTTTATGATTATTTACACTTCTTTAAAAGGATTCCAAATTGTTAATTTGATTGTTATTTTCACTATCAAAAGATGCTAGCAGCTCATTCTTTCTTTCAATTAGAATCCTAGTTTATTAATGAATTTGGTTTGTAAGATTTAACTTTGATTAAGCTGTGTCTTATGGAGATAACTTCCTTTCTCTACTTTGAGAATTTTGAAAATAATCTGTCTAATTTATTTAACTAGTTTTTATCATTTATGTTGACAAATTTGCTTTTCAATTTGAGATAATCAAACAAAATAAATAAATAAATCTTAGCTATATTTAATCAAAATTAAGTTTTTGTTATTTGTTTGTATGTAAATGATGATTATTTTTTAATAAAATTGTTAAACTAATTGCATGGCTATAAATCTACCAAATATTTACTATTGCTTGTTTTGTATTTTGAAAAATACTACTTGTTAGTAAGTAAATTCATTCATTCATTATTCTTCCTAAGTATTAGTGGCCTAATTTATTAGATTCTACTTATTAAAATAATTTTGATTTTTTTCATTATAACTTAAAATTTTTTTTTTTAAAATTAGTTTTGTTTCATTTTTTTGTTTTTCTTTCTTTTAAAAAAGTCAAAGTTTTAAAAATAAATATTGAATGTTAATTATTATGATATAATTAATGCATTGTTTTTATAAAATTTAGATCAGGCTGGGAAAAGAGTTATTGGCACTTAATACAAACAGGACTACCCAAATCCTCCTAAAGGAACTGCCTTTATTCAAAATAATTTTGTGGATTTCAAAGTGATTTAAGATTAAAAATGAATAAAATTTGCAACATACAGGTACTAATCAACTAATAAATAGGTAAAAAAAGGTCTTTTTTTGGTATTGCCTCTATTAAATAGCAGTATTTAGTGCTTTTACAAGTAAAATAATTGAAATTTATGACAGTAAATAGAATAAAAAATATATTGGAGGTATGTCTAACTATAAAATTTCGATGTAGAATTTGCATAGCTTTTTCCAGCAATAAAATATTTTTTTTCAATACATTCTTAATAAAGATATTAGAATTTTATAGGCAGTTTTTACAATTTTAAGTAATTTTAATCATGGTAATTTGTTTTTGAGTTTTAAGAAAATCTTTCTATTTTAATTTTGTTAAAATGCTTAAAAATAAATTTTTCATAGAAACTCTGAAATTTCTTAATTCTAAGCTAAAGGTTAAAATACTTATGCAAATAAAATTGCACTTGAACAGAAAAGATAAGCTTTATGTCAATTTATTAAATTGGTGCAATGCTAAAAAATATGTATGTTATTTATTTATTTATTTATTTATAAATTATAAAATTATATATATATATATATAGAAATTAATCCGAAGATTAATATACATTAATACATATTTAATTTGTTATATGTAAGCCAATATAAAATTTTGGTAGAAAAATAAAGTTAATTCCCCAAATTAAAATATCAACTGAATATTTAAATTAATAAATTAATTTTATTTTTTTAAATTTACATTAATTTAGAATATTGAGAGTTTATTGTCAAAAGAGCGAACAAAAAGATAGATAAAATTTAACTAATTATTATAAATAATGATGTTCTACCCTAAAAATAGAGATACAAATTTACAAAATGAAAAATATTTCTATCCCGCATTTTTAAATTAAAATTTAGTAAAAGATTATTTGCAGTACCTTCTGTAAAGAAATTAAAGGTGTTATTTTCAATTACAGTGTCGATTAAAAATGTTATTATTTAAAGCCTACACCTTAAATTTAAGTACACTCCAATTAATCTTTTACTAAAGTTTCAATAAAAAATATATTTCCACAATTTAAAAAAAAAACATTACAAAAAATTAGTAAAAAGAAAAAAATAAACCATTAAATACTTTAAAAGATATGAAATCAGTTGGAATCGCTATTTTATTATCAATCTTATTACTCTTGTGTACTTCTGTGTATCTTGTTATGATTTAGAACTATAGTAGATAAATAAATTTATAGTCTGAGTTAGGACTTCCAAGCTGTTTAAAGACTGAAACAGTTGAAATAAATCGCTAATTTCATATTTCAGATTTATATGTTTAAAATACTTGTTAGAAACCTTAAAGATTTACTGTAGTCTTCTAAAGAATTCCTTACACAACTTTCGTATCCTAATTAATGCTTAGAAGAGAACTAAAAAGATTGCACACTTCTAAATAACCCAGTCTCAATAATTATGCAGGAAGATTGCTGAGGAATTAAAAATTAAAAGAAAATTGTAAAAATATAAATTAAAAGATTAATATTTATATTTGTGTTTCTATAAATGAATATAAATAAAATACTCATTTATTGTTAACTTGGAAATAAAAACTTTATTATTGATAAAAGAAATAATTTTTATTAATATTTTTGAACTTAAAAAATAATTTTCCAAATTTGAAATTTACCAATTTTAGCTTATTTTTAAAAGATTTATTATTTATTTATTATGTCTAATAAAAAGATTAACTAATAAACAAATTTTTCTAATTTTAAAAAGTAAACATGGAAAAGTATATTATTATGTACGTTAGTCACAGTATAAAACCATTATTTTTTTTTTAACAAGTATTGAACTAGTATATTTATTTAATTATGTATTGAGTAATTATTTACTTAGATTAACAGTTTGTTAAAATTTAAAAAAACTAAAAGAAAAAATTAAATGCAAAAGAAATTTTCACAAGATTTTATTAAATTATTTATTAAGTTTCAGACCTTATTCTTTTATTTATTTATCTATCTATAATGTGAAACCAATTTAAAAATCTCAATTAATTTTTGTTTTACTACCCAAAATATATACTCAGAATTTAAACAAATAGATTATAAAAAATTCATAAAAAGAAAAAAAAATATACCATCAAATAATTTAAAAGCTATGAAATAAGTTGGTATCCCTTTTTTATTATCAATCTTATTGCTCTTGTCTACTTCTGTGTATATTATTACACATAAGAGCAACAGAAATTAAATAAATTAATCGTCTAGAGTTGAATTTCCAGACTGTTCGAAACCTGAATATGAAGAAATAAATCACTCTTTTCATTAATTTGATTTAGTCCTTACTAATATTTGCTAGGAACCTAAAAGATTTATTATAAGCTACGAAAATAAATATGCCCCTGTTGAACCTTTTGTAACTAAATGTTTAGAAAAGAACTAAAAGGATAGACACTATGATGATGTTAATAGCATGATTGTTTTGGCTATTTAATAAGATTGCTGAGGAAATATAAAATTAAATAAATAATATAAAAATATAAATTTTTTGATTTACAAAATAGTTTTATATAAAATTTTTTTTATTTGAATATAAGAATGAATATATAGAGATAATAAAATATTCACTTGTTGTTAACTTAAAAATAAAAACTTATTCACAAATAAAACAATTAAATTTTTTTATTAATATTTTTGAACTTACAAAATCAATTTCCAAATTTTACATATACAAATTATATTTTATATCATTTTTTGTAGCATTTACTATAATAATAAATAACTTTAAGGGGATCTATTTTTATCAACAATTGGAGTATTAATATCAAACATTTTTAAATATAATGTTATTAATGAACAATAAATAGCTAATTTTAAATTTAAATGAAAGTTCATTTCATTAAAATAATTAGAATTCTATTATTTCTTGTAAAATTTCTCTTCTAAAATATTTTTTTAATGGTGAAAGATTTATTGATTGGCATAATTTAAAATAAGGCCTAAATGGTATTTTTCTCGTGTTTATCAAATTGTGCGCGAAGTTGGTAATAATATTTATGTCTTTATTAACATGACAAATTAAATTATTTTATTACATGATACATCTTTCAAATACTAACTCTAAGTGTATTAAGCTTTTTTAAAGAATAATTTGTTTAGCAAAATATTCGAATTTTTCTTTAGGTATCTTGTTATCATATAGATTTAAAGACAAAAAAAGTAATCCTTAAAGAGAGCAAAGAGATTGAGTAAGAGTGGTTACCCCTTGGCTAGATATTTAATTAGTCTACAGTTGAAGATCTAAATACTTTAGACTGCTCATGCTTCTTAGAGCATTAGAGAAATTAGTAAAACCTTTGTCATCTACTTCGTTCAACTTTAAATTTAAGCTTAAAACTTCCAAATTTTGCATTCTTTTAAAATACTTCGCAGACTATGATAAACCTTCTCCCTTGATATCATTCATTGTGAAATCACCTTCGAATTTGAGCAGATTAGGATATTCACACAATCTTTCAAATAAAAGAGAAAATCCTTTAGAACCCATTTCGTTGCAGCTTAAATCTACTTTTAAAATGGAAAGTCTTTATTTATAAAGCAAAGAACAAGCTAATATGTCAATTTTTTTTGGATTTATTTTGCACCACTTAAAACTAAATTGAATTTTAATTAAATTGTTTTATCTGCTCAAATAAGATTCTAAGTATCTAAGAGATTTCATATTGAGATAGCTGTATTACATATCTAGCCGTAGATGAAATAATGTTAAATTTTATATAGTTGTTGTAATTTATTGCATAGTAATTTCTGAAATACTTCTTTTTGGTAGAGATAATTAAAGATAATTTATTTAATCTTTATAATCATTTAAATTTTCTTATAATACCATGCCTCCTTATGCAAAACTCTCATTTACATCAATAAAATTCATACAGAGCTGATTTCTTTATTAAATCTCGTTTAACTAAGAAGAAATTGTTTCATTAATTATTGACCTCCATAAGCTTTTTTCTTTTTCATCTAGTTCATTCATTATGAGTTCTTCCTAATTCTAATTAATCTTTTAATTACCATTTTTTTGTTAAGAATCTGATTTATTTTATTGTTTTTTAAACATTTAAATTGATTAATTCTTTCGATTAAATTATTTTCCATCATTAATCAGTTATAAAGTCACTCTCCTTCCAGTTTATTCTTGTTGTAACTTATTATTTTTATTATTTAAAGGTTAAGCATTATTCAATTTTAGCGAATCATTGTTTAAAGTATCATTTGTTTAAACTGAATTGCTTGGTAGAGCTGAATTAGGTTTGTTCTCCTTATATTAATTATTTTTATCAATAGAAATCTTTTCATTTTGGTCTTAGTCAAGTTTTTAACTTAACTGTTTTTGGCTCACTCTGTAAGAAATAGTTTTTTAGGTAGCTATTTGTTTTTTTATTATTCTACCTCCAATCATATATCGAAATATCAATAATAGAGTGTCAAGAATCTTATAATCCTAATTAATAATAATATAATATATTTACATAATATTCAAATTCTTATCAAGTAGATTGCTTTTATTCTTTTATTACCATCAATTAAAATTATTCTAAACATAGACAATATTTGTAAAAATAACTTAATATCTAGTACAATAATTTATTTATTTATTTATTTTTAATAAAGTATTTTTAAAAATCTAATTTAAGATTTCATTTTATTCTCTTAAATAAATTGATTCACTATTTTTATTTATTTGTTAATATTTAGAATTTACTAAATAATAGTATGCATTTTCTAAAAATATAAAGTTTTAGATAATATTTTATTTTGTTTATATAAACAAAATATAATGGAAAATGTTAAAAATTAAAAAAATAAATAGATAAATTTAATTATTTAAACAAATATTTTTTTTAATTTTTATTAACTTTTTGTAAATTTCTAAATACTAAAAAAAATATAGAAAAAAGAAATTCATATTTAGTCAGAAATAAAAGAAACTTACAGAGATTTTTTGAAATTTTAAAAAGAGTTAAATAATTATTTAATAAAATAAAAATATTATTAATTTTCTTTCACTTCTTTCTTCTCACCAATAAAAAAATAATACCATTAAAAATGAATTTTTTTTCAGCGAAATCTATTATATTTTTTTAATTGATCTTTGTGTAATTAATGATAGGAAACTAATTAAGTCATAATCTATTTTGTAAATTTTATAATTTGGTTAATTCAAAAATCAAAAATTACATTATTTTAATGTTTTTAAAGTTGTAAAATTCAAAAATTATTAAAGCAGATAAGAAAAAGTCAAGTTTCGGTAAATTGAATAGATAATTATTGTTTTGTTATCTAATTAAGTAAAAAAAGGAAAGGAAGAGTTTTTGTAAATCTTTGATTTTTTAATTTTTCTCAAAAAGTTGTTAAGAAGCTAGCTATTTGTTTGTTTGTGAGAAAATAGTTTTTATAAAAAAAGAAACAGTCTTTTAGCGAATTCAAAAAAGTTATAGAAAGTATATTATTTTGCTGATATGTCTCGCTAGGAAAACATATAAGAAGTTCAAAACGCCCTTAGAACTTTAAAAAGGAAAATGAGCTCTAGATAGCAGTCTCAGCGTCCTATTGAATTTGAAGATAATGAATTTATATCTTCTAAATTAAATGCTGATGAACTCAATCTATTAGCAGATAACTATGAGATTCAAAGCGAAAAGAGGAAATCTATTTCCAATTCCTCCTATTCTTAATAGAATCAATAGGGTGCATCGAATTATAGAAAAGTCTTTGTCCCAAATATTGACTAGGATAATGAAAACCAAAATGACTATAGTAGGAGAAGAACTTAGTAGTATGATAATGAGCAGAATGGAAATATATATGGTAAAAACCAATATGGAAATTCTACTAATAATGGTGGAAGACCTTTAAGTGGTTAACAAAAAGGCAAAGAAGTAAAACCCAACTAGAAATTATGAGACGATCAAGATTGGAATGAGAACGATATCTCAACCAAAACAAATAACACTAGAAGCACCTATCATAGCTTAAACGAAGAAGCTAATTAATTTAACAATAAATAGCAACCGAGTAATAAGTACCGCAACGTCTAAAATTCTAAAATACCAATTCAGGGATTCGATGACGATTGTTATTCGAATAAAAACGAACATGATTCTTATTCTGGTCATAGTTCTAACACTTCTAAAAGCAAGAATATTCGCTCATCTATTCAACAAGATGACGAATATCAATAAGCGATGCAAAATTTCTAGAGTATCAAAGATCAAATGTAAGGTGGCGTAAAATTTAACTCATAAAAGAGCAACAACTTGCCACCTCGAAATGGCCCAACTAAAGTTGAAGTAGGTAAAAGTCCAAACTATAAATAAAATAACAAAGAATATGAATATCATGTAGACGAAGATAAAAGTCCATTTTAGGGTGGAAGCAAATCAAATAATTTAAACAAAATCGATAGTTTATCAAGTAATAAAGGAAATAATATTTACAATAACAAGCAATCATCAAAATATAATTAAAAATCATCTCACTACGATGAATTCGAAGATGAATTAGATTCAAATAGCAATTAGCCCTACTCTGTTGAAAATTACACCAAGAAACAATCTGGAAGTTCATAACATGGGTCTAAAAATTATGATTAAAAATATCAACAATAAAGAAAAAGCATAGATAAAGAGATGGAAGATAATGATTTATATAGCAATTAAGATGAGTACGAATAATTAAAATCACATAAATCCTCACACAAAACTAATGCTAATTCTTATCAAAGAGGAAATAGTAAATATGGAGAAGAAGAAAGTGAATATCAATAAAGATAACAATAATAATAAAGTAAGCGAGCTGCTTCAGCAAATAGAATAGAGCCTCAAGCAGAAGATACAAAATTAAATAGTAGAATGATTTAAAGATATCAAAAAGTCGAAGAAGGTTTAACTGTTTGTCCTGAAGGATGTGGAAGAACATTTAATGAGTTTGCTTTAGAAAAGCATGTAAAAGTTTGTAAAAAAGTTTTCTAAGATAAGAGAAAAGCATTTGACATTACCTAAAAAAGACAAGTGGTTCCTTAAAATGAGTAAATTTAAAAAGGTGATGAAGAATAAAGATAGGAAATAATGAGAAAATAAAAGGAGATGCACGAATGCCCTGATTGTGGTCGCTCTTTTCGTTATGACACTTATGAAAAGCATGTAAAAATATGTGTTAGAGTATTTACAAAGAAAAACCGTGAGAACTCTTTAAATCGTAAAGCATCGTTGAATGTAACTGGTTCCAACTAAACTTAACAATTAACATCATCTTAATCTCAAAATAATGCTCAAAAGCTTCCACCAACTTCATTGAGTAAGAAGGGAAGTTCAATAGCTAATGACAATGATCAAGATCCTAAAAATTTAAAAAAGCCACCCCTGAATCGTACTTAATAATAGAACGAGAAAAAGGAAGATAAAAAAAATAATGCTAAAGGAAGCGACTGGGATGAAACACCTGTTGGAGCTAGCAAATCTAAAAATACATGGGATGAAACACCTATAGGAGGTAACAAATCTTCTCAAAAAACCTGGGAAGATACACCTGTCGGTGGTAATACTAACAAAAATAAGAATGCATGGGATGACACTCCTGTTGGAGCTAGTAAATCTAAAAACTAGCAGTGGGACGAATATCCCTCTACACAAAACACATCAGTATAAAGTAAAGGAGGAAAATAATCATCTGAATATTCTGAGGGAAGCAATAACCCATGGGACAATAAAAAGTAAGTAAAAAAATAATCGTTACCACCAAAGAAAAAACCTGAGTGGAACAATGACTGGAATGCACCATCTGAAGAGGATGATGCCTTCAGTTATAAAAACAAAGAGATGGAGAGATAGAGCCAAGAATAAAAAAATTACAACTTTAATAAAAAAATAAAAAGCGCTCAATCAGGCAGTAAATACTCTATAGAACATCCATCAGATTTGGAAACTAATTACGAATAGGATATTCATAATCACGAAGATAAGTATGTCTACTCAAAGCCTAACATTGGCAAAAAAGTTATTCACTCCGGCAAAAAAAGTCCAATCAATAACTCTTTAAAAGCTTAAAAATAATAAGTTCAATCTTTTAACAGAGCAGAAGAGGACGATTACGATGAATATGAATAACAACAATATACTAAAAATACCCGTAATACTGTAAATAATAGGTAACCTGCAGGTAAAACTAATCTAAATAAATATGATGAGTAAGAACCCTACGATAAGGAAAATGAAGAAAGCTCTTCTCAATACTCGAAACCCTTCTTGAAGAAAAATTAAGGCAACCAAGCTGTTAGTGTGGCAAAAAAACCATAACCCTAAGCTCAAAATAATGGCTATAAAAATGATCAATAGGCAGGATAAGAAGACATACCAATAGTTAAAAATAACTAATTCAATTAATAAATTATGGAGATGGAATAAGATGTCCTTCAGCAAGATTTAATAGAATGTCCAGAGGGATGTGGAAGAAAATTTGCAGAAAATATTTTAGTAAAACATGCAAAAGTATGCAAAAAAGTATTTTAATAAAAACGTAAAGCATTTAACTCTGCCGCATAAAGATAACTAGAAGATGAAGAAGGTGGTAAAATTCCTCAAATCTCAAAGCCTCCACCTAAAAAGCAAGCACCAAAAAATACTAAATATGAGAATGAGAGAAAAGAAGATTATGGATTCAAATAAAATGCTGGAGGCGATGGCAAATAACCAAATTAACCATTCAATAAAAAGCCTTTTGACGAGAAAACAAAAGTAGGAAAGAAAAAATCAAAATGGCAATTACAATCAGAAGCTTTTAGGGCTCAAATGAGAATGGCGAGAGGTGAAACAACAAATAGTTAGTATGACAACTAAATTGTCTAAGAAGCATTAAACAGTGATTTCATTTAATGTGATTATTGTGGTAGAAAGTTTAATGATCAAGCTGCTCAAAGGCACATTCCATTCTGCAAAACAAAATCATAATAAAATTAAATTAAGTAAGGAGGAAAAGCAAAGTTAAATCTCACAACCTAAAAATCATCAACTCCATCAAGCAGAAAGTATTGATGCCAGCCGGCCAATACTAATTAAATAAGAAAAAAAAGAGAAGGAAATAAAAAAATAAGATAACAAAGTAAATTAAAGTAAAATATTAAAATATCTCTATATATAAATGCAATATTTCTAATAGCAACTAATTTATATATGAGCTAATAATAATAATATATAAACAAATAATCAAATATATATAATTTCACTTTATTTAAACCTTTTTGCTCATTAAAAATATAAAAATGTGAAATAAATTTATGTTTAATGTGTGTGTTCTTGTTAATCATTTAGCTAACATTTAAAATAAAATGCTTTTTAAAACTAAATATTCTTAATCAATATTTACTCCCTTCATAACAATTCACATATTTTTTTGGCACTCTTTTATTTAATAAATTTAAGTTTTTGTTTCTTTATATTATAATAGTCATTTGTAAACTAAAAATGCACATTTTCAATCTCAACAAAACATAATAGTTTGAATATTTAAAAAACAATACAGTTTAAGATAAAATAAAAGACAAGTCAGCTTAAAACTTTTAAAATAAAATTAATTTTAATTTAATAGATACTTGAGCTATTTAAGCAAATATTTAATCATTAACTGACATTTCAAAGAGGATTTTCTTTATTTCATTTAGTTTTTAGAAGTTTTGTAAAATCTTTAATTAAATTTTATAATAAATTATTTCATGAATTATTTATGAAATCATTCTAATTTGAAAATTAACTTAAATTATCAGCTTTTTTTATATTAGATATTTTTTTATTTTTATCTTTAAAATAAAATATTAATTTTAAAAAATCCAAAATTTTATAGACCTTAAATATTTGAACTGATTAAATAGATCTAAAATTGGCTAATGAAGATAATATTTTTTCTTGAGATTATTTGATGTCAGTTACAAGCTTATCTACTTTGTTAAATTTATAAAAGTACTAGATTTTTTATTGTTTTTAAGATTTGTATTTTTTGAACTAAAACCATTGCTCATCGTTTATTTTGAAAATTTTTAAATAATAAGTGTAAGTCGTTTATAAATTGTAATTTAATTTTAATTAGATATTTTTTTTATTAAAATATAGATAAGTAAGTAAGTAAGTAAGAAGATGTTTTTATATATAATTATATTTATTTTCATAAAAGTACAATGCTATTAATTTGAAAATAAAACTCAAACACTGAAACCGTTTTACTTTAACATACACAGCGATGAAAAAGCATAAATTATTATACCTACTTCTATCTTTAGTTAGTATCGAACTGTATTTAATTATAACAAAATTGATGGACCAAGTACTCTTAACTAATTCTGCAAATTCAAATATCACAATCTCAAAGTTGAACATTTTATTTTGCAAACAATAAATCCATCTGTAGATGGCTAACTAATAAGCTTTTTTACATTTAACAAGTATGTTGTGGCAATAACTGATAAATTTAGGATTATTTAATTTTCTATTGAAATTCAAGAACCCATTTATGATCCACAAAATCTAAATACCACTTAAAATAGTAGTTAACCATTGTATTCTCTAGAATAAGTTTAAAATAAAATTACTAGGATATTTGAAAATGTCATCCCTTTAAACTTTTAAAGTGGCTTACAAGGAGAAACACCATTGTTTGGATATTCAAATGAAAATACGGTGCATTTGTTTTACAGAAAAAGATCTATTTATATGAAAATATCTTCATTTAATATTTATGAAATTGAAGATAATTCTTATCAGGAAAGGAATAACATCTATCGCATTCTTTCATTAAGTTCTAATGAAATTTTAATTGCAAGTGGAAAGGATGGATTGGATTACTACAAGATAACACCTTAAGAAAAATCAATTGAAAAACTTAGTTTTTTTCATAAAAATATTAAAGTAGCTAATGAAAATGATATAAGAGATATTATTTTTTTGAGTAAAAATTCTACTAATTTCATTTATGCTTTGGTAGATTACACTAAAACAATATATGTATGTGATTAAAGTTTTAAGATTTTGTTTTCAATTAAAGATGTTCCTCCATAAGTAACTCGCATCACAAGTCCTTCACCTTCTATTTTATTAGCAATAGGCGTTGATTAAGAGTAATTTAAAGATAAAAATAATAAATTAATTAACATTTTAATCGATTAATTAGATAAGACTCTTAAATAAGAGAATACATTATTGATTTACCAAATAAGAATTACTCAGTAAATAGGTAAGAATATTCTTAACATTTAATTAAATACTTAATTCTTTTAAAAGATAGTACAAGGGAGATGATGATGCTTGGAATGAGATTTTTGCTGATAAATAAATAAGCTTTGTTTTGGGAAAATACAGATCAAGGATATTTTTTCACGGAATAAATAGATAATTTTTACCAGAATATGAAATAGATAGTCGCAATAAGGATATTATGATTGACCAGAATTTGTATAAAAATGTTATCCTTGCATTTTAAATGCCTGTTAAAGAAGATTTATTACTGTTTGCAATTACACCTGAAGTAAAAATTAAGATTTTTATGGCTATTTAGTTTATCAGTTTATTTTTCAAAATATAGGAAATACTCAGTATTTCAATTACTCAGACTCAAAACTATTTGGAATGTTTAAGTTCACAGGATGGCGAAGGTTCCTTTTAACTATAGATGTTTTCTACAGAATGTGATTCTCTAACTGAAATAAACTAAGGCTATCAAATATGTAACAATGTGCTGGATGTAAAGTTTGATATTACAAGTGTTTATATAGACTCTAAAAATTTAACTAATATAATAATAATTGCTGTATTTAGTTTTGTCCTTCTAGTATTAATTATAGCATTAATTGTCATGAAAATTATTAAAAGAATGAAAAATAAGTATCAAGAAGTGATTGAAGAAAATCGAACTTTAGCTTAGAAGTATCAAGAACTAGAAAACTAGTCTTCTTACATGACAAAATAACAGTTTTGAAATAACATCAAAAATATATTTAAATGAAACTAGTATCTTCTGAGCTTTAAAAATTAATTCATTTGTTTGATGATTTTAGTTTCATTTTGATAAATTACTTTTAGATTAAAAATATTTATTGACCCTTTTAGATAAAAAATCGTGCTATAATAAATACTCTAACAACAATTTTTATTTGAATTCAAAATTTTATGTTTTATTTTTTCTATTGCAATAAAGCAAATATGTTTCTAGTAAAATCCTCTATTTTATAAAATAAATTTAAATATGAATTAAAATATTAAACTAAAATTCTTCATACCTTTAAGTATATATAAATTTTTATTATTTTACTTTTTTAATTATGAAAAATATAATTTCAAACCAATCTTAAAAGGAATTTGATAAAATCAAAACAAAATTTTCTTATTTTATCAAACATTTTTTTTAATTTTGTTTTTTTTAGTTTAATTGTAAGAGTTTTAATAAAAAAATTGTTAACATTTCATATTTATTTTTTATGAATTTTACATGCTAAATATTTTCGTTTTTAAATTTTTTAATTTTACTTATTGAATAGATCAAACATTTTTCAGCTTTTATCAAATTATTTATTTATTTTTCTTTTTAATTAAAGATTAGTTGTTTATTTTAATTATTCAATTGATTTTTTAACACTTAAATAAAAAAGTTTCAATAAAATTATTTATTTTTTGTGTTTGGAAAAATAAATTTATTATTGGCTTTAATTTTTAAGTTTCTAATTAGCGATAATGGATGGAATTAAGTTTCTTAGAATCACTAAATAAAAATTCAAAAATTGAAATAATTTGAATAGAAGAGGTTTTAAAATCTATTTGAATATTGCAAATACTAACAATTAGATATATATAACGAGAAAAAAACAAATAAACAAACAAATAAATAAATTAATAAATAAATAAAGAAGATATTGGGTAATAGATACTCACTGACTTTGATATATCTATCTATACTATTTTATTGAATAACAACTTTAAAGCAATAAAAAGTAAATTTTATTAGAAATAATAAATACATTTTAAAAAAGAGTATTTGTCAGTAAGATAAACTAGGAAAAAGAGTTTAGGACAAAGCTAATTTAAGTGCTGAAAAAATAATAAAAGAGAGATTTAAATATTTAGATTAAAATATAATTTGGTTACAAGTAGATAGGATAGGATGAACTAAAGGATGTATGAATAAGAATACTAATACTAAGATAACGATTAATTTGTTAATTAGTAACACTAAAAAGTACCTTCGAATACAAACATGAACTAAAATGATTACTTAGGATAAGATTAAAGTGGTATTAGAAACAACAGATTGAGCAGCAACATGCAACATAACACATCTTATGAATAGGAACACAACAATCTTCAAAAATATAACTAAAATTATGATGCGTAAGGAGGGAATAATTATTCAAACTAAAACTTATAAGCAAACAATATGTATTCTCAATTCAACCAATAAAATAATGATTAGCAAAATTAAATGGATCATGATCACAACCAACAAGCTGGTCTTCTTTAAGGGATTTAAAATTAATAAAATCAACAATAGTAGCATTATTTTTACGATTAACAGAACTAAAATCAATAAGGTTTAAATTAACATGAAGCTTAGTACATCTAGGAATAGCCCATTTCGAAAGAACATGAGAATAATTATGTATAAGGTTTAACTGGCATGAATTAAAACAATTTCAATCAAGGAGGTTAAATTATTAACTAACTCGATGATGTGGAAATGGAGTTGCCTGAGGAACAATCTTAGGAAGAAAGATAGTCAAACGATAACATAAGCAGATATATTGTTCGTCACAATGAAGCTGGAGTTGGTTTCTTGAGGAAATTGAATTAAAGCGCTTATGGCAAAAAATCAGTCATTCGTTCTAAAATTGATTAGTTGTTTGACACTCTTGATGAAAAGGCTTAGCTTTAAAATTAATTTAAAACTCTTGCTTAATATGAAAGAAAAGTAGATATTTAACCTATTTCTAACGATGGAAAACCCGTTATCTTAATTAAATGGAATGAAACAAATCAAATGTTCGAACTCAACGAAGAAGTGCTATAAGTAAATTCACAATATGATCCATCGAATTACCTTTAAAATTTAATGTGTTTTTTAAAAGGTTTTTAAATAAATTGAAGAGAGAAAGAACTCAAAGGTTTCTTTTGTTTCAATCACAGGAGAAAAGTACAGTGGAAAAACTTTCCTTTTGAATGGACTTTTACAGAACAACGTGCATTAGGAGAGAGTAAAAATATTTCTTTTAAATGAAAATAAAAATAACAAATAATTTTATCTAATAAGTTACAAAGCAGCTATTTTGGTAATTCTATTATTATGTGGAGTGAGCCCATCTACGATAAGGTTTCTGACAGCGAAATATACTTCTTAGGTAAAACTTCATTTTAGTTCAAATATAGGAATCAATCATTTTAATGCTTTATTATTAATTAATTAAAAGATTTAAATGTTTAGTAAGATATGAGCGAAGAATTAAAGGAAAAGCTGTTTTTTATCTAATGTATTATATCAAATGTATTGCTTTTCAATGTTAAATCTGACCAAATTAAGGCACAAGACTTTAAATATTTGAAGCATCTTTTGAAAATGCAAAATCATTTTGATTTTGACAGCTTAGAGTCTAAAGAGGACTTAAAGTATCTTATGCCTAAAATATGCATCGTTATGCGTGATTTTACTCATGAGATTAAGAAGCAAGGATATACCTTAAGTGGATAGCAGTATCTTGAAGAATATTTATTTGATGACATGCAATTCACAAAGGCTAACGCTCAAGAATAAAAACTTCGCAGAAGATTCATAAAATATTTCCCTGAAAGAGATTTATACACTATGGTAACACCTGTAAATTCTAATGATATCGATGCATAATAAAAACTCTCAAACTTAAATGGCGTTTCCTTAGATGAACTAGACCCAGTTTTCTTAAGTGAACTCACTTCGTTAAGAAAAAAAATAGTTTCTCAAAATGAAATTCGCTCTATTCGTGGTATTCGCTTTTCTAAAAATATGTTTGTTTAATATATTCAAAGCTTTTTGGAAGATGCTAATTCAAATCAGAAATTTGACATTGATAAAGCAATATCTATACTCTTAGAAAATGAGTTTATTACAGTGTACCATGAATGTGTAGACACTTACAAGCGTGTGATGGAGTAACATTTTGGTGAATGCGAGTTTATGAGTCTAGAACAAATGAATGATAGTCTTAGAAATGCTAGAGAATAAGTTTATTATCACTTCTTCCGTTTGAAAGCTCATGATGTAGAAATTGCTGAGTAGTTCTTCACAAAATACTATGAACTTTTGAAGGAATTTATAAGAGATATGGAAAACCAATTCCATACAATTAATAATGAAGAAACTGCTCGCATAGTTACTTAGATAATTAAAGATAAAGTTGTAGTAATTTAACAAAAAACAAAGAATGATACTTTTAAAATTGAAGACATCATGTTCATAAAACAATAATTTGAGGGTATTTTAAATGAAGTTAAAAACACATGTGTGGGTTCTAAAGCTAATTATGGAGAGACTTATGGCATATTTGTAACTTAGATCTAAAAAACTATGATGGATGTGATCGTTTCTCAAATAAATAACCAACGTAATACTAATAAGAATTAATTAAATGATCTAAAACAATAAACAGCCAGCTTAAACAAAAAATTAAATCAAATAAAAGAGGAAAATAAAGGACATTTAAAACAAAGCGAAGCAAGTGCTAAAGAAAGAGCTTAGCAACAAGATGAGCTTTAAAAAATACAAAAATAAGAAGCAAATTTAAATGCATAACTTAAAAACCAATAAGAGCAGCTAGAATATGTAAAGAGATAGTCTGAAAGGTATTAGTAAGCCCAAAAGGAAAAGGTCTGCTGATATAAATTAAATTTTCTTAACAGAACTGACTGCATATAAAATGTTCAAATGTTAATAAAATATTTGTAAAATTTAATATTTTTTTTATATTCTTCTTGTTAAATATTGTATATTTCTTCATTAAATTTATAGCTAATATTTTACATTCATTTAGATAAAACTTTACGATAAATTTATAAAAAGAAAAATCTTAAATCACAAAATAGAGATTAATGAATGAAGAGATAAGTGCGAGAAGCAAAATAACTCTTAAAATAAAAAGAATAATTAAATCTTATTAAAAAGTTTAATTTAAAAAAAAAGTAAATTTAATTCAAATGAATCATTTAATGTACTGTAGATAAAATATTTATTTGCAAAATTATCTCATAATAAAAACATAAAACAGACATTGACTGCTTCAAATACTGCTCTACTTTTTAACTATAAATAAAATGTTATAAAATTAAATATTTTCTTTCAAAATTTATTATTTTTTATTTTTATGAAATCTTTTTAAGATTCATTATTTTTTCAAAACGAAATAAAATTAAAATTTTTACAACATAACAAAAATCTTTAATATGTCAAACAATTTAATAGAAAATAAATTTTCTTCGATTTAATTTATTTATTTAATAAAAAAAAAGCTTAATTAGATTTTTAAAGTTATCTAACTTATGAAGCTATTAAAAAGATGTTTTAATTATTTTACATATTATTAATTTCTAATTAAATTAAAATTAATTTTATTTATTATTAATTTAATTGATAGAAACTAGCTATTTTTAATTTTAAAACGTTTTAACTTATTTTCATAAGAAGAAATATCCGAAAAAATATCAAAATAGTTTAAATTTTATCAGAATTAATTAATTTCTTTTAACATATTAATTAACATAGGTCAATTTTATTTATTTTCGTTTATTTGGAAACACATAATAAGATGATTGATTTAAAAATATTTGACAATATTATATTTAGAAAAATTATAATTTAAAAAAATAATGAATAAAATAAAAAATCAACAAATATTTTAAAAAAATATTTTGTAAACAAAGAAAGTTCAATCAAAGCTTTCATGAATTTTTTATTTTTTTTGAATAATTTCTGAATTTAAGGGCATAGTCAATTTTATCTGAGATTTGCTGCATTTTTTAACAATAACTATCAATTTCTTTTTAAGATATTTAATATTTCTTAGTCAAATATAAAAGCTCTAATTGAGTGCAAATTTTGTTACTTAAAATATTAAATGCTTTTATCTGTAGGATATTTTCTTCTTAGAAAAATGAGTCTAGCATACTGTAGGTTAACTAATTCAATTAAATAGTTTTGGTGTTTTCAAATATTTAACCATAAAACCTTGAGCTATTCTATAATTACTATATAGTTATATTCTAAGGTTAGTAATCTAAACAGATAAGAAATATATTAAATAATTTATCGATTTAAATTGGGAATTAAACTGATAAGTTGTTTATCATAAATTGATGCATGGTCATTTTTATTTTGTTATTCTAAGTAATAAGCAAATATAAATCGTATAATTCTTTTTAAGAAGTGAGTTGCTTATACACTAATTCAATATTATTGTAATAACTTTTGTAATTAATTATTGAGATTTTTTTTACTAAAGAATTAAAAATTTTATCAACAAATCTGAGCTTTTATAAATTTCTAATATCCAAGAAAGAAAGTATGACAGAATTAATGTTAAAGTTAATTATGTTATGATAATTTTTTTCAAATTTAAGGTAATAAACTTTTAATTTGTATTAATCTTTCATTTGAATACTCATTATTTTTGGAAAAGTGTTAAGGTATAACCATTTTTGTTGCTAGTAAACAATCAAAGCATCTAACAGATTATCCATTTTGTGCAAAGCTGCTAGTTTAGATAAAAAATTATTCACGAAACCAACTATTTGCTCTAGTTTTGTGTCATAACATCTTAAAAATATATGTTTGTTTTCTAATTTTGGTACAGAGTAGCTTTTAGAAAGTAATATAAGTGATGTAAATACATCTTTTTGCCTATTTATAAGCTCTTACTTCTTATAAGAAAGGCTTTCGTGGAGCTTTATTGGAAAATTAAATACAGCACTAAAAAAATTAACAAAATAATTTTTATTACTACAATTAATTAAATTAACGAACTCTGAGTAAACTTAATCATCTAAAAATATTTAGCTTTATTAAAGCAATTCTTTGTATTAGAAGTAATTTTTGGCATAAAGAGTTTACTCTTTAATATACTGATAGTATTTTCTTTATTCGTTTATACATTTATTTACAATTTATCCAACTCTCAGTCTTGTATTTCTAGATACTAATACCAATTAGCCAATTGATATTGGGTCTAAAAATTTAACAATGTGAAATAGAGCATCTAGTGTTATTTAATCTAAATTTATTAGATTTATTTATATGTCCATTCTCTAATTACTTTTAAGTATTTTTGTATATTTAGATTAAAGATTATTTTTTATTTCTCTCTCTCTATCTCTTTAATTTTATAAAGGTTAATTTTTGAATTTCAAAAACAGCCAATTTATCTATTTCCTTATCACTCTATTTCTTTTCATTTATCAAATAAAGTCCAATGAACAGAAATATCGCTAGCCACACTAATCAGAATTTAACATAATTTTTCGATAAATTATTATAAATTAATATCAAATTTTAAATTTTATTTAAATTTTAAACCAATTATCAGAATAAATCAAATATGAAAGACATTCTCAGCAGAAAAAAGGAGAATGGCTCAGATTTGTTTTTTTCTACTTTACAGAACAATAATAAATATTTTAGAAAAATTATTTAGCAAAATTAAATAATTTCATTGAAAAATTTTTAATTAATTTAATAGATTTTTATTCTTTAAAGCATGATTTAATCATATTTATGTATTTGTAATATTTATTTAACATTTAAATAATATAGAAATCATATTAGTTTATTATTTATTTTTTGACAAAGAATAAATATTTCAATAAATGTTTTAAGTTTATTAATCAAATCCTTTTTATTATTTGTTAAAATTAAGTATTAAATTGGTGTTTTTATTTCATTCATTAAAAGTTTAAAAAATAAAAATTTTTATTGAACCTTTTAATTAAAATAAATTAGCTTATGAATTTTGTGTTATATTTATTAAAAAATAATAATCGCTTACTAAATTATAAAGTTATCTTCTAAATATTTCTTTTTCTAAATCTGTTTTTATTATATTTAATCCTATATTATAGTTTAAATTATTAAAGCAAATGTACAAACTGCTTTAATCTCTCTGTTTTTATTGTTTCTCAATTTATTAAAATCAAGTATTTACTAACTAAAATATTTATTTCAAAATTATAATATTGAAATATCTTACTCTAATTAATGTATGATATTGTATAAAATATTTTTCTATTCTTAAATTAGTATTAAAAAAATGAAAAAAATGAATAAATTTATTTTCTTTTTATTAATTATTATTTTAAATTCTACTTAGACAATTTTAAATATTGTATTTTTTATAATTACTAAGCATATTGATAAATACATAATAATAAAATAACTAAATTTTAAAAAATACCTAATTTATTATACACCCTATATTCTGATATTAATAATTCTTACCTTCTCTTATAGCAAATAAATTTTATGTATGAATAAATATAAAATAAGATAGATAATTTTAATAAAAAGAACTTTAATAAATATAACATCAGCATTCAGCATTCTAATTTTTTCCTTAAAATCACAATTTTTATTTAAATAATAAAATTTTTAGTTAATTTATATAGGTTGAAAACCCTCTAAAAACTAGACCTTTTTTTTACAAATTTACTTATTTCTTAGAGGACTAAAGAATATTTCAATTATAATTTAAGAATTTTTGATATTTGAAAAAAAAAATAAAATAAATAAATGGATATAGAAGATAGAACTTAATCGTAACCAAAACAGGCCTTTTAATATTAGTAAGGATTTACCGAGCAAAGCAAAAATAAGGATCTAAGTGAAATTTAATTCAGTTTGAATTAAGTTAAATCTCTTATTGAGGGAAAGCTAAGCTCATTTTAGAAATTTTTAGATGTTGGAAAGTAGTCATAGACTGCTTAGTAATAGCTACTAGATAATACTTTTGCTAGCAATAAAATACTTGAAAACCATATTAACTAAATACAAGAAATTTGTAAACTCAATATTGATAGCAATATAAACAAGTTAAAAGAATCTACTACTGTCTAAGATTCAAATGTAAATAAATATTTAACAAAATATTTTAAATAATTATTTATATTTATAAAGAAAGTTTTGAGCTCAGATGATAAAACTAAGTCAAACATGTTTAATAAGAATACCAATTAGGGATTTTTAAAAACTTAAGAAAGTTAAGGGAAAATTTGGTAAAGCAATAATATCTAGCAAAAGAACAATAGACAATTTTAAATTTAACAGGAAGATGCTAACTAGATTTATCATGAAGAGATTGATCCTTAACAAGAAGGAGAATATTATGAAGATGAAATCGGTATGGGTGACTATCAAGAAGATTATAATGAATACTATGATGATGAGGGTGATGATGATGAAGTCGACCAAAATTAAGATTTGTAAGAGGAGTAATAATATTAATATGATGGTTATCACCCTTACTAAAACCAAAACTTGAATACAGCTAATTTATAAGGATAAATTTAAAATTATCAATATGACTATAATCATTAAACAACTTAACCAATTAAATATTAAAAACCATACAAATAATAAAAACCACACAATTTAAAATACTAAAAAAATTATAATTCTTCTTTATACAATAATTTTGATGATCAATCTTAATATGTACCAGATTTACCACTATCAGCTAATCAGAATTATCAATATTACTAGTAGCCTCAAAGTGCAAATTATGAAAATTATTAAATGAAAGAATAAGCCTTTCATAACGGCTACGTAAACAGCTTCAATTATTAGTAAAAAAGAGTACCTGGTTAACCTCTCAGAAATAAACTTGAATAAGATCAACGATTGGAGATTTATAGAAAATTTGAAATGGAGCACCACATTTAAATTCCTAAATTTTTTAAAAGCACCTTCTACTTATAAAAAACACCAAGGTCTAGATTTTTTTAGCATCTCACAAACAACGAATTTTATGCTGTTGCTTAAATTTATGAAAAACTAGGAACTTAGCAATAAGTAGCAGACTTATTGGATACTAGTGTACCAAATATTAAGAGAATTCTTACCACTGTGAAATAGCAAATAGAGTGTGGTGCTATTGAACCAACAACTCCATTTACCATATTACACTAGCAAATCAGATGAACAAAAAGGGAAATTTCAAAATAAATATTCAAATAAGAGCATAGATTATTTTACTTTTGATCAAGTAAACATTTTAATTTAATGAGAGAAAAGTAAAAATTTGCTTTATATGAAATTAAACTTATTAAGAAAGAATATTATATAATAATTGTAAGCTGTGTGATTGATTGAATATATTTTTTAAACTAAATGTAAACAATAAATAAATAAATATAAATTTATTTTAGTTTTTTTAATTCTTTTTAATTTTATAAAAAAAGCTTTTCAGTTTTAAAATTAATTTGGAAAATTTTGATTAAAGTTTGGTGGTTCTTTTCCTTAAAGTTTGCAAATTTCTATTATTTTTTACTTTAAACTCTCTGTTAGATCTTAATTTTGTTATCTTAACTAAGCAACCTAATTAATTTTTACACAATAACAATAAGTTTACATTTTTGAAATATTAATTGTGAATTTTATTTTGTGTATTAATAAAGGCAATTATTAATTTAAGTGATAAATATATAAATAAATTACTTGTCTGCACATTTAATCGTACTCTTAGAAAAAGTTTTTCTTTTACGAGTTAGCTGAATTTTCCTTTTAACGCTTTTCTTCTTCTTCCAATTGCTCTGTGAGCTTAGAAATCTTTTATTAAATTTGGTTACATTAGTCTGTTAATTATTGCTTTTCCTGTTAACTTGAGAAGGTCTTATCTGCCTTTAACTAAATAGTGTTTGTATTATTATTAATTTCATTTTCTAGGGATTTTAAATCATGCTACAGCTGTTAATTTTCCTTTTAAACTTATTCAATTTATCTATTTAATTCTACCTAACGATTTTATTCTTATTGTTCCTAAGGATTAAGTGAGGCATATCCACGTTACTTACTTTTCATTTATTCATTTTATTCTCTTAACTATCTATTTCTAATTAAATTAAATATTTATTAGCATATTTCTTTTCCCTTTTAACATTTTTGTATAATTTTAAATACTTTTTTGTTTCATCGAGGTGTTGGTTTTTAAGCTCTGCTAATTCTGTGATTAACTCTCTGTATTTAGAGTAATTCTTTTGTTTTAATAATAGAATTATATTGTATAAAGAATTCAATGTTATTTACATTCATTATATAATTTGCAACATCAATGTGATTTTTAGTGTAATCAAAATTTGACTGCTTTCCTTTTATTTCTAATTCTTTTATTTTTTCCTACAAATTCTCATTTTCGTTTCTAATTTTCTTATTTAACTCAACGCTTTTAATACTTGCCCCGTTAGATGAACCATTATTTGCTTAAGGAAGCTTCATCGAAACCCCAAATTAATTATTAATCATTTTAACACCTGTCCCTTAAATAGTTGTTGCCATTTTACTCTAAGTATTAGGAGGTGGAGGAGTTTGCAACCTCTAATTTGAATTACCTTAACCTTTTAATACATTAAAATAAATTTTTCAAGTTCAAACGTAGCAATTATTTTCATAACATTCTTAAAAACGAATTTTAAAATAATAAAAGTTGATTAATTTAGAATAATTTCATGAATTAGTCAAAATTTAAAACTAGATTAAGTATTTTCAAAATAATTCATCAGTAAAATTTCTTTTAAATTTGCTAAAATGTTACTTTATTGAAAATTCTATCCATTGCTGTATCCCGCTAACATAGATAAATTATCTTAAGATGGAGACTATCCAAACTTTCTTTGATGACCTTGCATAAAAAATTAAAAAAGTGAGTTGTTATTTATCTATTTAGTTAATTATTAAATTAGTTAGTTAGTTAGTTAGTTAGTTAGTTAGGTTTTTGTAATTAAAATTTTCAATTATTTGTAGAAAATAGCTTATTTTTACAAAAATTTGTTATTTTGATTTGAACTAATGAAATAAGAAATGATATTTTTAATAAAATCAATAAGATTATTAAATATTTTGAAGCAAATAACAATCAAATTAAACAAATAATTTATTTTTAATTTTGCATATAATTTATTTATATCTAAAAGTGTTTTTATGTGTCCAGCTCACTCATTCGCTAAGTATAATTTTTTTCACAAAAATGAAAAGAGTTTTTCTATCTGATAGCAAATTAAAATATAAATTATGAATTTGCATTTCTCTTTTTAAGACTGGATAAATAGATTCTTAATTATTTACTTTACAATTTGTATTATTCAAGTATAACTAAATGTTTTAATTAATTTAATCTTAATAAATAATATATATGCATTAATTTTCAGTATTATCTTATTTAATTATGTTACAATTTGTAGGAAATTATGCTTTGCTTAACATTAATATCTTATTCCCTATTTAAAATTTTCTAAACTGTAGTTTTTCTAATTTTATATTATTAAAATTTACTTTTTAAAAAGAAAATGTCTTTAAGGTGTTTAATTTATTTTGACAAGAATTACCAAACCAAACAAAGTTTCTCCCAGTAAAATCTTTTCAAATCCTTTCAATTCTAAATTAGATTGTAAAATTAAAAGTTACTAGATATAATTATTAGGGCAGGCATCAATAATTAAATAATTTTTAAATTTAAAAAATAGTATAAAAATTGCTAATCATATTTGTGATAATGGCATTTAATTTTAAGAATACTAATTAGAAATCCATTGGATGTTGAAGATGATCTATAGTAGCTAAGTTAGGAGTTTTTTTCCAGTTATTTTTTAATGATATAGCCTTAACTAAGATATAAATTTTACAAATGACTTAACTTGAGGGTAATTAAAATTATGAAAGAAGTGTAATAATGCTATTATATTTATCACAGAAAAATTAATAGCTATTTAATATTAATATATATTATTGTTGTGTGCCATATTTTGAATATCTGTGGTCTACTTAAATTTTTCCACAAAATTTCAGCTTACTTCTTTGATTTTTACTTAATTGCTCAAAAAAATCGTAAATTTTATGTTGTTTGTTTTCTAAATAATTTGTAAGCAAAAAAATTTTACTTTTTTTTTATAAAATAAATTATAAATCAATTTGCAAAGTGTTTAGTGTAGTCTACAAAAAAAAAGGAAGAGTTAATTTACAACAAAAAATTAAAAAAGGACTTTAAAGTGAGAAGTCAAGATAAGAGAAAACTAAATTATTTAAATAGCAGAATAACTGTTTTCATACTTTAATCATGGATCAATTAAAATGTGAGAAAATTGACAAATTATTTTTGAGATTTTAGTCTTAGATGATTGAAGATGAATATTCGCAATTTAAAACAAAAAATTAGATAAACATGTTTTCATACATATCTTATGGATTCATCACGCTTCAAGTTTGTGTAAGCTATATGGACTTATTTAGTCATAACTATTTTTTGTAGTAGCAGCTTCAGCCCACAAGGTAAAACGAGGTGCAATAAAACAATTAATATTCATTGCTTTTTAGTGTTTTTATTGATATACTTTTGATAGTTATTTTTTGTGCTTCTTTGTATATAGCGTAAAAGTACTCTAAATGGATTGATTATTTGGTAATGGTTACCTACGTGTGCTACTAGGTCTAACTTTGTTTATTCATAATTCCTCACTTGTAGCATAAAAGAAGCTTTTGGTCACAGTTAATATAAAATTAAAACAACGAGTAGCTGAATCAGCTCTTTTACGTGGAGAGGGAAATTGACATATCTTTTATAATAGGGACTTTTGCCTTCTTACAGTAGATTATGCTTATAAATATCCTAAAGAGATGGTGGCTTTAAGAAATATGCATTCTTTTAGTCGCATTTATATCGTTTATTAGCTTTACTACTTACTTAGGATGGTTTAATTTAATCAGCTTAGCAATTTTCTTTTTCATATTAGCTGCTTACATTTATTTGCTAGAAGCATCTTAAATGTAGAGGTTTTTTGAGTATTTAATTATTAATTAAAAGGTTCATTCATTTTATAAATTTGTAGACTCATCTGTTCCTCTCCCAATTTGTATTTTTTCTATTTAATTTCCAATTAACAATCTGGTTAATTAAGACGTCAATTAACTCAATCTATCTGGAAAAGCGAATAAATTAAGGCATGACGAAACTTAATAATCCTTTTACAATTCGCAGCTCCAAGAAGATTTCGTACCTCCACCAATGAACATTTAAATAAAAAGCAACATGCAGCTATTTGCCAATCAAATGAACTTTTCAAATCAAATAAATGGAGACTCATCTTAGCACCAAAGAAAAAATATTACAGAAGTAAGCTTTGCTAACAAATAAGATGACTTATTTAATTAGGCATCAAATTTTAAATTGATAAATAACTAAACAGATGTAAAGTAAAATAACATTTGTTCGACGAGCTTGCAATAGAAAGATACTATTTTTAATTAAAATCACCTCTCCTTCAGAAAAGAATTCTGCAATCAGAAATTTCAAAAAGACTTTTTGAATATATACAATAATGACTTAGAGTTAATACTTGATTAATTTATGATTTGCGACCAAAACAATAAAAGCTTAAAGGAGGTTCTGGCAGAGAGATATTAACCAGAGAGTTACAACAAAATTATTTAGCTTTTGTTGAAGAAATTAGATGATAATTCTTCTCTTAACTCAAATACAATAACAAATGATTAAATGTTCAGCTAGGAATTAATTTATGACTGTCAATACAACAGCCCGCAAAGCTAAACAAATGTAAATTATCATACTGAAGATGGAGTTAAAGAAGAAAGCTTAAAAAAGTAGAATTTACAAAAAATGAAAAATAACAATAATATTCAGGAGTAAAAATATAGAATCCACATCTTGGAAACATATTGGGATGACAGCTTTTCAGTCGTAATAACTTTCTAAAATATATCTGAAAAGATTAATAACTAGGAACTCATTAAAGAAAATCAGTATAAGGACTAGCTCCTATTTACAATATCCCACGATTTAAAAACTCCTCTAAATGGTATGCAATCAATACTCTAGGCAGCTCTTCTTAAGGATAGCGCCGACCAAATTAAAAAGATGATCTAACTTGTTCAAATAAATGGAGATCTGCTCAACTATTTAATAAAAGATATTCTAGATTATGCTTAAGTGATCCACAAAAAGATAAAGCCACGTCCCACTTACTTCAATCTGTAAAACACTCTTCAATAAATAAAACAAACTTTTCTCTACCAAATACAGGAAAAAGGGTTGAAGCTAAACATTGTGAATAATCTAAATAATAGCTTTTTATATACAGATGAAATTCGATTGAAATAAATTATTTTTAATTTTGTTTCGAATGCCCTAAAGTTTACCTTCTAAGGCTCGATCACAATCAAAGTAGAAGAAGTTGCTGATTGCGGAGAAATCGAAGACGAGTTAAACAATGATCCAGACTTCACTTAGTCTCTCAACATTCAAATAAATAATAACCAAGCATTTTATAATGTAAACAACATTAGCAGCAATAATAAGTTTAATATTTAATAATTAAATTGCTATAACGATTTTGACTCAATAAATGAAAAACAGACAGGTTTTGATGAAGAACTTCAAAATTAATAAAATATTTAAAATTTATACTCACCTAATTTTCCTTCTAATTCTAACTTTCTTACAAATTAAAAAGACTCAAGATTTTTTCAAACACCACAACTAATTTCCAATCCAATTTAAGCAAGAATTAATAGTACACCTATTAGTCAACGAGAGTTTAACAAAAAACATAATGTAAATTTAACAAAATACTGTTTCACTAATAATATTGAATAGTTTAAGAAGCAAGTAGATAATGAATAATTTTAAAATAATTATTAAATTAATGAAAACTAAAATGTAGTGGTTGACATTCAAAATAAAAAGCAAAATCATCATCCAATTTTCGATTAATTAAATAATTCATCAATTGCTCAACCACACCAAAGTTAACTGAGAAAAAGCAATAGACTTTAAAAGTAAATCACTAACTAAGTTACTCATTCATTAAGAAATAGCAAGAATGCTTAGCAATCTCCAAGTAATGCTCCAGATATATAACCAGAAAAGTTACTACAATAGCAAGTTCTATAGATAGATAATGAAAATGAAAGCCATAAAAGCCTAGCTATTAAGACGATGAATAATTATAACATTTAATAACAAGATTAAGATAATGAAGTAATTTAAATAACTGTGACTGATACTGGCTTAGGAATGGATAAAGATTTGTAGAAGCAGCTTTTTAGCATGTTTGGAACATTCGAACAGAAAGGAGTCAATAAAGAAGGTGTTGGATTGGGCTTGATAATCACTTAATCTCTAAGTTAATTGCTAGGACCTAAAAAAGACAACATTAAAGTTAAATCTATTAAAGATTAAGGTAGTTCTTTTTCATTTAAAATATATCGTCGTTTACAATTAGTTGATTCTCCTAAACGCAAGGCTAACGCAATCCTTACCAGCAATTAATAGCAAAATTTATTAGGATAAAATTAAAAATTTGGACTAAACTTGAATATGAAAAATAACATGGAGCTAAATATAGACGACAATGACTAAGAAATAACTACTGCTATAAACCAAAATGACACCCAAAAGATATGTGATTTCATATAAAAGTTGCTTACCAGACCATATAAAATGCTTATCGTGGATGATGTATAATTCAACATATCTGTATTTAAGTGCATGCTTCATCAGCTGCAAAACGTGACTTTTGATCATGCTTATAATGGTTAGTAAGCAATCGATAAGCTTAAAAAAAATAACTATGACATAGTCTTTATGGACATAAATATGCCTGTTATGGATGGAATATAAGCAACAAAATAAATAAGAATTTTAATTTAATAAAAGCTAGTCTAACCAACCATAATTATAGCACTTACAGGCGATGATATAGATTCTGATTCGAATAAATTCAGCTCTAAAGGATTTAATGCTGCTCTCTCTAAGCCCATAAAGTTAGAAGACTTGTATTTTGTATTAAAAAACTTGAAACTCTCTTGAAATTTAAATTATTTTTTCTATTGTACAAAGATATTTTCTAAATCAATTCTATCTATATTTTCTACATATTACCAATTTAGTACCTTTTATAAACAAATTCTCACATTAAAACAAAAAATATTTGCTCTAAAACAAGTTTAATGAGTCCTTTTTTGTTCCTTTTTATTTGTTTTTTGGGAATATTTTTATAAATAAACTTGAATTTAAATTACTTAAATTTATTTGAAGTAAGTAATTAATTTATTATATATTTTAAAAGTGCACTAAGTTTAAATTAATAAGATACTTTCAAGTAGATCTGATTAAGGAGGTTATGCTGTTAAAATAAAATCATCACAAATAATAAAGTAGAATCATATTTGACACATTTATTAAAATAAAAAGTATTTAAAGGAAAATATATTTTAAGCAATTAACAGTCTACTTAAAAATGTTAAATTCAAACAGATTTTCTCAAGGAGAAATTGATTAAAAATATTTCAAGCGATATTAATTATTTTAGAATGAAAAAAAGCAATTAAATTTAGCAAATAATAAAACAATCAAATAAATACTTTTACCTTTTTATGATTTAAAAAAATAAATAATTAAATTATTTTTTCTTAACAAAATTTAAAATTAGAATTTAATTAATATTGTTTGAGGTGATTTTAAGATTTATACTTATCTCTCTAATATTTATTAACTATGTAAAACATCTATGAGATTTATTTAAAAAGATCTATTTATTAAAAAAAATTAATTTAATATTTATTTTTTTTTCTAAAAAATATTATTTATTCAAAAAAAATTATTCTTTTAATTATTTTTGTTATAAAATCTATTCTTTTATTGGTGAATATTAAAATTTAAATTAAGATTTGCTTCTTCTTTATTTTTTATAATTTTATTATAATAATTTGGGAAAATGCTTAAGAAATTTCATCTGATTAAATAAAGCTTTAACTAATTTTTTTTAGCTTAAAATAATAAAAGATGTTTTTGCTCATTTGATTCAGCGAACGTGCCTTTACAAGTAGATTATAATCAGATTATGGTTAAAATTGGTAAAGCAAAAAATTTTGAGGACAAGTATAACATTTTGTAGATGAAGAGCGCCTAGTAGATATTTGATTTGGTCTATAAACCTAAGATACAATTAAGTCTAAATGAATATATAAAGATTTTAGAACAGCTAACAAATATCTGTGATGGTTAAACTTACAAGTAAATATATGGAGTTGAAAAGATTTTGTCTAAAATTGAAGAGAATTTTAAGCTTTTTAGCAATTTTGGGGCTTAAGAGGAAGAAAACTCACCATACATTGGAAGTCTTATGAAAAGTCTAAATTAATTAGAGTATTACAAAAATATGGAATTTTGGATGAAAATATGTGATTAGATTTGTTAAGAAAGAATGGATTTTACATCAAAAGAAATAAGAGAATCTCTTTTAGGTCTATTTATCATCAAAAGATTAAGTAGCAAGGAATGGGAATAAAAAATAGTCTAAAAATCTATAAGAATTCTTATTAGTTACTTTGAAGTTCATCTTTCTAAGAATTAATTTAATTTAGAAGATATAGTCACTCTGGGATATGCCTTCTATTAGCATTATGGAAACGATTATCTAAAAAATAAAACATACATATTACAAACAATAGAAATGAATGCTTCAACTCAGATCAAGCAAATACAAGATGAAATTTTCTTTTCAAATGCTAATGAAACACATAATTCTAAAAAGTAGAAATATAAACCCACAGATTAATAGGAGTAAAGTGAATAGCATTAAAGCAATCAAATGGATGAATAATAAAACATAAAAAAAGAACATGAAGAAAAAATAAGTAAATTAGAAGAAGACATAAAAAACTAATTAATTTAAATTGCTTTCCTATTTAGTTTATGCGATTACAAATCTTCCTATGTTATGAATTAAATAAGTTAATATTTTTCACCTACAATACTAAATCAGTAGAAATAAACTTAATATTTTGAGAAGAATAGGTATCTAATGTCTAAATTTTTATATTACTTGACTTACATTTATTAAAAAAACTATATTAATGACATAAATTAATACTTTCCTGTTATTGAGTAAAACTTGATATCATACAGCATAAAGTTAAAAGAGAAATAAACTTTGCAAGAATTTTCTAGCAGCTAAAATGAATTAAAAAATAAAACCTCATCGGATTATAAAATTGTATATAAGAGAAATCTTGAATATGATGACATCAAACAAGAGCAATTCATCTTCTAAAAATTCAACAATAAAATTGATATAACTCTCTAAGACTTGTGCCTTATTTTAGAAAGCATCTCAGCTTTAAATATTTAAAATTTAGATCTTTGGCTTTCAGAGATAGATTTTATTTTTTCTCAAATTGATTCTCAAGCTTGCTACTTGATGGATTTAGTCCGTTTTTGGAAGGCGAGAATAGATATTAAGTAAATAGATTTTAGTGATACTCCTCCTCATTTATTAGAGGAGGTTTAAAAGAAAAGTATGGATTGTAGATTTACTCAGAATGATGTTATTTAATTTATTCAATTTTGTGAAGAATACAAAGTCACTTATTACTTTGTCGATTTGTACAATTACTTTCCTTATTATGTAGCAAACAACATATTCTTTTACACATGGGAAGAAATGTGCTTTCTTTACTACCATTTTATAAAAGATAGAATCCTCTTTTAAGAATCTTAAATTTCAGAAATAAATGGTAGATTAAATGTAATTAAATAGTACATTAAACTTGAATATTTTTCATACAACAATAGAAAAAACACCAAAATGAGTCCAGAGAGTAATTTCTATAAAGTTTTAAGTGTAGTTGATTTAAATGATTTTTATAGTGAAAATAGTTCCTATTGATAATTAAGTTAGACAATTATTTATTTGTAGAAAAGCTATTTTTGTCCAAATTTTTTAAAAAGAAATAAAATTATTTTTTCTTAAAAACTAAAATTTTATTTTTACAATTTTAAAATAAAAAGAATCTTTATAAAGATAAGTCATTTTAAAAGAGCATTAAGAATATTTATGTTAAATATGTTATTTAAATTTCTATTTTAAATTATTCCAATACTTGTTTAAATTTATGTTACAAAGCTAGTATATTTTGAAAATTTTCATTTTTAATAATTTTTATATTAAATTCGTTTTCATTACATAATTGAAGTAAAAAAACTGCTAAAAAACATAATTTAGTTTAAAACAAAATGATAAGTTATAATTATTACTTTTTTAAAAATTTAATATTAATTTAAGTTAATTTAATTGAAAAATAATAAATACTCAAATATAAACAAAGCTCATTTAAACATTTGAAGATTGATTTGATTTCTAATTTAAAAAAATATTTTTTTATTTATAAAAATGATGTAAAACTATCAATTATATACTTTAGAAATATATGAGAAAAAATAGTTTCTATCTATTTTCATTAAATAACTATTCTTTTTTTAAATAACTGGTATAAAAATGCTTGAATTTTAAAAATATTTCATTTAAAAATATAAAGTATGAATTAATTTATATATTTTTTTAAATTCTTTTTATGTTGTTTCAGTAGGCAAATGCATACTTAATTATTTGAAATTCAAAAATAAGAATCAATTTCTACTTTAAAAAAATATATTTGCTCTAATATTAATGAATTCTAAATATAGCTCATTTTAATATTTTAAAATCTAAATTGATTGCAAACTAATTACAAACAACTATTGAATTATATCCTTATGTAAAAATCTCAAGGGCAAGTATAATTAATATGTTAGAAACATAAATACAAGAATATATTTTTATTTTTGTTATATTTATTTCTAAGATAGTTATTGATATGAGCTTTAGTTTTAGAAATAAATTTGAGATAAATAGAAAATATTTTACAAAAATAAATTACAATGCTTTATGATTGAATTAAAAAATATTTTTGAAATCTAAACATATCAACCACATTTATTTTTTTAATAATTCTATTTAGATAGTTTAAACATGCTTTGAATGAATTACATTTATAGACTGATTTTAAATTAATTTTAAAGATTACTTAATAAAAAATTATGTAACAAGCAAAAGAAAGATAGAAAGCTTTTATTTAGCTCATATTTTAAATAACTTAGCACGGAATCATTATTATTACTCACCTTCATTAGAAATAGATTGGGAAGAAGTTATTATTTTTTGAATAATAGTAGAAATATCTTAGTGAATTGATTTTTAGCCTAACTTTGATTGGATATCAGCAGTAACCTTAGCAAGACGCTCAGCATATTTAGTTTTTTTAGATTCAGCGATTTTCTATTCAAGGCACTCGAAATATTCTAAAGTAATAGCATTGTTGGAGATGATATTTTCAGTAGAAACCTTGGTTTAATCTACTTAATTGAAATTAGAAAGATTAACTAAAGATCCATCAATATCTTTGTTTGCAAGAGCGAGGTAAGCTCTTCCGATAATTGTATGATAAGATTAAGAACATTTTTTAAGATGAGCAAGGAATTTAGTTTCGACCTTATTTTAGGTGCCTTCCTTAGGTTCTGGATTAGCTATTTTATGTCTTGCAATACCAGTTAAAATATTGTTAATGGTGGTTTCATTGATAGAAGTTAGGACTTTTCTGTATGCAATCTAAGCTACATTTAAGATTATTCCTTAATTTTTCTACTCAATAGCGTAGTTTGATACCAACTCTAAAGTTCTATCTTCTAATTTCAAAAAGTGGGTATTGGAATAAATGCGAGTAAGTTCATTCAAACCTTCAGCATTATTTTCTTAAATGTAATGCTCGGCTAGCTTGTGTAAAACGCTTGAGTGGGGGTAGTACATTAAAAAATTGTGGTTAATCAAAATTTCATTGATAAGGTGAGCTGCTTTCAATTCAGCTGCCTTTTCAAGGAATCTATCAACTTGGGCATTAGTAAATTTTTGCTTGTGACCCAAGAAGTTGTAATAAGCTTCACAAATAGATTTGATATCTTCTTCAGTAGAAGCAATTCTAACCATTTTTGAAAATTGACCAGGATGGAATTTAATGTAGCCTCTTTCATCTTGGGGAGTGAAACGCAATAAATAATCATAATATTCCTTGGCATTAGTGTACTTGTTAATATCATCTTCTTAATCTGCTTCTTTTGCTAATTAGGCGAATTAGTTAGCTCTCTTGAAGCTCAAACTTTTACATAATCTATTCTAAAATAATTAAACAACTTTCATTGCTTGAAAACCTTTTTTTACTTGTTTTTTAATTGTTTATAACAATTAAATTGATTAAAGATATCGCTTTTATCTTTGTCTTATTTCCTTTCCGAAATTGTGTATGGGAACCAATGCAAATAAATTAATACATTTATTCATTCATTCATTTTTTGCTTGTAAATCTTCAAATAAATTTCATATTAGCTTCCATCTTTCTTTTAAATTGTTACTAATTTTTTCTCGAAAAACTTTTTACAAACAAACTAACTCGATTTGCTACCTCTAATAATTTTTAAATTGATTTATATTAATTCATCTTTCAATCATATCTTTCTAATACCTATTATTCATATTTTCAAAGCTAATTCTATTTCATAATTCTATATATAACAAATTTTAAAACTTAAACAATATGCGTAGATGATAAATTTAAAATACCCTTTGTTAGATAATTATTTAGTGAATAGGTTCATATATAAATACATAATTATTTTATTAAAATTGATTAAATTTTTTAGCTAATTTTACTTAAATTATTTTATTTAAATAATTCTCACTATTAAATTTCATAAATATTTTTTGGGGTTGGGGTTGGGGTTGGGGTTGG